>PVJL010001658.1:0-28254 GCA_004026885.1 Lyroderma lyra
TGACAGTGAGCATCTTTTCCTGTCTATCGGCCAATGTATGCCCTCTTTGGAGAAATAGCTATTCAGGTCCTCTGTCCATATTTAATTGGACTGTTGGGGTTTTTTGGTGTTTAGCTGTATGAGTTCTTATAAATTTTGGATATTAACCCCTTATCACATGTATCATTGGCAACTATCTTCTCCCACTAAGCAGGATTTTGTTTCCAAAATCTTTTGTTTGATGTAGTCCCATTTGTTTATTTTTTTTTCTTTTGTTGCCCGTGCCTGAGGTGGTATCTCAGAAAAAATACTACTGAGGGCAATGTCGATGAGTTTAGTGCCTGTATTTCCTCCTAGGAGTTTCATGTTTATAGGTCTTACATTTATGTCTTTAATCCATCTTGAGTTTATTCTTGTATATGGAATAAGAAGGTGGTCCAGCTTCATTTTCTGGCATGTTATCTGTCCAGTTTTCCCAACACCATTTATTGTCTTTACCCCACTGTATATTCTTGCCTCCTTTGTCACAGATTACATGATCATACAGGTGGGGGGGGGTTTATCTCGGGGCTCTCTATTCTGTTCCATTGATCTCCGTGAAAAGACCAAATTCTTTAAAAAAAAATCCCAAGGCAAAGTATCTGTACCTTTTAAATAAGCACTTAAGTCAGTGAGAGCACCTAGGTCACATTGATCTTCTCTAATTCAATAACTACTGTGGAAAGTCAATTAACTTGGCAGACTATCGCATCCTGGGAAGTCACCCTGAGGGAACCCCCATCCCAGGGTGGAAGCGACTTAGCCAGAGTGCCACTTCGCCTCATAGAAGGCTCACTGCCTTGTGAATGGAGGAGTCAAGAAAGAGAAAAGAAAGGATTTTGTTCTCCAGTGACATGAGATCTAGCTGGAAACACTAGTGTTGGGGGGACTAAGACAAAGAAGCACAGAAACCATAGCAAACTTTAGGGCCTGACAGATTACCCAATCAGACGAGGTTTCATTAAAAACACCCCAGAAGCTATGGCCTTGAAACACGACAAATAAGTTGGTGGAGAAAGGGGCAGCTGTGGGGTGGCAAAATGGCTTCTGCAAAGTAGGTAATGCGTGTATGCTGAGGGCTCACTTAACTCAGAGTTGGGATTCTATGTGCATTTTCTGAGGAGGATCACAGCTGTCATTAGCTCCTAACAGGAGGGCTGTGATTCAAGAGGAGCTTCTGACTGGCTTCCACCAGCATATTAACACATATTGCTTGGAGCTGTGGATGTGTCTCAGTCTTTCCAAGCACCAATACTGGAAGTTAATAAAATGCTATCAACTGCCAGTATTTAACAGATGAAGCACGACCTCAGGCCAAGGAGGCCAGGAGCCAGCAACCAAGGACAAGCATATGCACATCCACACATGCGCACGCCTACCCCAGCCAGCCCCTTTTCAGTTCCTTGACACAGCAACTGAACAATAAGGAAAACAGAGGAACTGCCCTTGAATTTGTGACTCGTTTGTCTGCCATACTATGCTACAAATGTAGGTAAAATTGTCCCCGTGGTGACCAGAGCATTGAGCCCCCAAGGCCATGATCCGAGAACCTCCTGACTTTTGCCTCTTTAGCTTCCTACCTTCCTGACTTGGAATGTCATTATCTATACTTGGCTGGCTGGAGGGGACAAACTCATCAACCTATAAGGGGTTAAGAGATGTGTCCTGGCATGAAACTGATCTGGCTCCAGTTTTCCTATGAAGAAACACAGAACAGAAGCCAAGGCAGGTCAGTGTCACCCATCAGATACTTGGTCAGAGTGGTGTGCGCTTCCTAGTTCAAAAGGGCAACTGATGCAGTGACTCAGAGCCCAATCACAAGGCTGGAAAGGAGAAGGAGAAAGCCCAAAGTGGCGTCTCCCACCTCCGTTGGTGCAAGTTGTTTTAGGGCCAGTGGATGAGAGAGGCCTGGAACTAGAGGAAATCTGAAACGACAGGAGACAGAAGGAAACACGAGTGGGAGAGAATATTGGGTGGAAGGTGCTACCAGGGTCTCTGTCAACTCTTGGTCTTACCTGAAGGCTGTACAAAGCAGCCACCCTGACATTTCTACATAGCATTGGTCTGTAATGCAATATTGCCTCACACAGTTACTAGGGATTGTTTTTATTTCTCTAATGTGAGTGTTTTGAAAGAGTTTCAAATGGTTTTAAAAGATGGCACAACTTGAAGATTAAACCAGAGGAAGATGAAGTTCAGCGAGGCTATGAGATTGGCCCAACGCCAGATACCAGACAGAAAAGGCTCAGGAGAGGCTCAGGTTTACAACGTTAAGCCTTTACTCCTACATTGTGTCCTCCTCTAGTATGAGAGAAAATCAAGCCATGAAAAAGAAACCCAATACTGAAACAAAACATTAACTTTTTGTTACTATTCAAGCAATAGCTTTTAAACAAAAATAAAGACTGGAAGAGATTCCACCATCTGAGTGCCAAGGATCAAAATGACCAAGCCAGGACACTCCTCCTCTGTGAGTCTAAAATGAGCAGATGAGGAAATGAAATAATATAAATTTCAAAATTCAGAAAGATAGGGAAGTGACTAAAATCTAAAATGGTCAAACCACTTTTTAAAGCTGTTTGGCAGTTCTTACAAGGCTAAATAAGCATTTGCCACATGACCTAGCAATTATTCCCCTCCTGGGTGTTTACCTCAAATAAATAAAAATATGCTCACACAGACTTTTATACAAATGTGCACAGAAACCTTACTCTTAGTAGCCAAAACCTGGAAACAATCCGAATGCCCCTGGACCAAATGGATGAACATGTGGTGTACCCACTCACTGGAATACTAGTCGGCAGTGAAAAGGAACAGATGGATACACACAACAACATGGACAAGCCTGAAAAACATCATGTTGAGTGAAAGCAGCCACATACAAAAGGGTACATAAGGTACGACTCCATTCAAGAAAAGGCAAACCTGTAATCACAAAAAGGAAATAAGTGGTCTGGAGTCTAGAGACAATGGTTTATGGAAAGACATGAGGAAACCTTTTGGGGTGACGGGAATATTCTATAAATCAATTGTGGTATTTACATGGATATATAGAGCTATCATAACTTATGGAACTGTGCGATTAAAGTGGGTACATTTTTATGGTATATGTATGCATACCAATCACACACATCACTACAGTTGACCAAAAAATTCCAGACCAGGTTTTATGAGCTAACTCTCAACCACTGTAATGTCTATGAAGGGATTAAACACTGGAATGGAGCAAATCTAGGAGGATTAGAAACAGCGTACTGGTGACTGCATGGGTGGCTAGGTCTTGAACACAAACAAAAGAACATGTCAGGGAAAGCTTTGGTTCTACAAATAGGGAGTGAAGCAGCTCCGGCCTCAGCAGGAATGAAGTCAATTGAGCTTTAATCAAACATGCGTAGTGTGTTCTGCAGAGACCCTGCGGCACATAAATTCGGGGAACAAAAGCTGCTGCAGAAATCAATAGCTTACTGAGACATTAACACAGGCAACCATTGATCAAGTGGTGGCTCCGCAGAGGCAGCCTTGCAAATTAGCTCCTGCAAGCAAACACAGAGGTATAAATGTTGTCGACACGAATGGCCTATAATGACCATTTTGTTCCTGGGCTCTCACCTCATCTCACAACAAGGATCCTCAGTCAACACACCTCACATTCTGGTGCTATAATTGCACACAGCATGAGAAACTAAACTGGTTTAGTGCCTGAGCAAAAAAGGAAAAGAAATGGGCAAAGTCATCCCCATCTGACAGCACTATGGGCCGCAGCTCTTGCTAAGAGAAGTGTTCAAATCCACTGGTCTATATTTAGCAGATTCTCTTTCTCTTCCTCCCCCTCCCCATCCCATCCCATCCTCTCTCCTAACTCTCTGCCTTTTCTTTTGATGGGGAGTCCTTTGGATTTTACTAACAGGTCATGCACAAAGCCATCGGCAATAACAGACTGGTTCCTGGATTTAGGTACCGGCTCCTCCCAAACCACCCCAAGTTCTCTATGCAGCAGCCTTCTCCCCGGGCAACCCACTCAGCTGGGGTTGGACAACTAGGCACCATCGGGTTCCTCAGATTTACCATCAAAACAAAAACAAGGGGTGGGTAGTCCATGCACAGAAGAATGGGAAGGGAAGAAGAAATAAGGTGCTCAGCTCAAATGCTCTATATGGGTGGGGTGGGGGCTGGGAGGAGAAAAAGACAATGAATGACACACAGACAAGAGTCAGGGTGCCAAGGCTCAGGGCACCAGTGTACAACTCAATCATGGGCTGCTCCTATAACCCAAAAGTTTCCTGGGCTCGGGCCACCTGGACTCTTTAGGACAGTGGTTCTCAACCTTCCTAATGTCATGACCCTTTAATACAGTTTCTCATGTTGTGGTGACCCCCAATCATAAAATTATTGGTAGCTGCTCTCTACACGTGTGACTGATCCATCCATGCAAGTACATTATGTGTTTTCTGATGGTCTTAGGCGACCCCTGTGAAAGGGTCATTCGACCCCCAGGTTGAGAACTGCTGCTTTAGGAGGAATGGTTCATTCTCCTTAGCCACTCTTTTACTTCTGTGCCTCCCCATGTCAGGCTGCAAGTCCAGCAAGTTTACTCAGCATAAAACATCAGGGCAGGCTCCCCCTATCATCTCAGCAATCCTGAGCAATCCGGGGTGAAGCAGCAGGGGCTGGGGCTACTCAGTCCTGCCAGCTCACCTCTTACAGGTGGCTTTTTGACTAAGATCTGTTGGTAGGCCCGGGCCAAGTTCTGCCTTAACTGGGGAAGACAACAGACTGGAGGAATGCTCCATGGGGGTACCCCACAGTGTGTGCATGTGTGCGAGCAGATGTGGGAGAGAAGGCTGAAGGTGGGGTGACAGCCCTGCTGCAGGAGACAACCTGACGAGGTCTCCTTGCAGCTATGTGGTAAACTCAAACCCTGCCCACAAACCTAACTGCTATTTAATCTCCCTCAGGCACTGCAATGCTAAGGGAGGGCAGAACCTGTCACCCGTCCTGCCCAATTAAAAAATCATTTCTTTTTTTAAAGTTGAGATATACTCCATGTCTTCCGACTAAGGGACCGTGGGGAAATGAACACAAAGCACAGACTGCTGAAGAGGGAAGGCACCGAGAGCATTTCAAGTACCAAAGCCTCCTTCTCAGCACACACCTCAGTCTTCACCTTCCCCCTCCCCCACAGCTTCTCTTAACTCCTCAGACAGGAGCCCTCTGCGGCGCTGACATGCAGGCAGGAAAAGGTACTCAATTACTTCAGTCCCATGTAAGAAACACAAGGGTACAGTCAAGAGTGAGCCCACATTTTTGTGATCAGTCTATTATTGCCACAACTACCCACAGAAGTCTGGACACATGAGGTAGGGGGCCATGGGAGAAGAGATGAGGCCCAGGAACCTCTGCACACAGAGCCCAGGGTGCCAGCAGACTGCTACCTACTAGCAGGTCTTCTCATCACAAGCCAAGGACAGTCTCATCTCTTGGAAATAAGCCTGTACACACCCTGCTTTCAATTCAGTGTGCAAAGCAGTGCTCCTTTACCTTCCATTCTCACAACATGGCTCTGTGAACAGCAGGAAAAAATAACCACGACCAACTGGTCTCACAGTTATGCTAAGGCAGGCCCTGGAAAACCAATGTCCTCCTCCTTGCACACAGGAGAATGGCACGGGGCGCAGGAAAGAAGTAATCTAATCTGGGTCCCTGGTCAGGGAAAGCTGTGGTTAATTTCTTCTTTGCCAAAATTTCAAAAGGCACCTTCTGTGGGCCAAGTGCCACCTACTAAAAGAGAGGGCAGCAGAGGAGATGGGGGTTGGGGTGTAGGGTGGGAAGGCAGGCCTGGAAGCTGCTCGTGGATAATGGCATTCTAAATATATATTAAATATATAAATATAAATTACATAAAAATTTATTTTATAAATAAATATTAAATATATATATAAAAGTAGCTTCTTTCTGAAGCTACTTTACAGGCCCTTCAGGCCCACCTACTACTGTCAGTTCAGTGCACTGCAATCACGTGATGGCAGGGCGGACAAATGCATACCCCGTTGCAGGGGTCAGAAGTGAGCATTCAGAAGAAATTATCATAGTTCTGTGAGACACAGTCGTGTATTAACTGTTCCAATGCTACATACATACTTCACATGAGTATGCAGAGAAGGCACAGCCAAATAATCTCTACACAATGTCTTAAGTCCACATGCTAATGTAAAGTTAGTTAGAACCAAGGTGTTCTGCTAAAACTTGCATTTTGAACAATGTCCTTTTAGTTACCTTTGGTGGTCCAGGTAAGAGGATGAAGAAACCCCCCCTGTACTTTTTAGACTGAACGAAGATACCTAAAGACATTTTTTTAAGGTGTTTTCTTTTTTCAAAAGAGTTCCAGAAAGCACTGAAACAAGGTTCCAAAACCAGCAGGGGCAGAAGGGAGAAGGAAAGATGGTGTAGTGAGCGCAGCTTCTCAGACCCCGCGCCCCACCCCAGACCCCAAGGAAATGGGGCTGCTGCAGAAGCCAGTTCCAGCAAGCCTGCGTGGGACACGTCCCCTCGGAGGCGCTGCTCTAACTGGAGGGCTGTGACTCCACAGCCAAGCTCGGCCCTGATTTCCACGACCACCCTGCCTGGAAATTACAGCTGAATTGTTTCTTGGCAAAAGCTACTAATTCAAGGGTGGTGAAGCAGTCAGTAAAATTTCCTGGCACAGACTCCTGTGCAAGTCATTCTTTCCTTTCACTCCCCAAGGATTTAAGGGCTGGATCCGACAACCATTCTTAACATCTGAGGTGAGAAGCCAGGCACAGGATGGGACTGTCAGCTGTGTTAGGAGCAGCCACCTTTACACAGCTTTTTCCAGCAGGCAACTGGTTGTTTTTCAGCACCAACTATGGTAATTAAAGCAGGCTCTCTGGGGCTCCTTCTTTTGTTAACCAAGCGAATCCCCTAATCCCTAAAGGAGCCCCGCCACTGCCAGCAGCTCTGCTGCTAATCGTTAAATACCACCTCTGTGGTCTCCGAGTGTGTTTGGTAGAGCCACGATCTGCTTGAAGGCGCATAGCACCATCAAGGCCTCCTGCACACCAGAGGCTTGGAGGGGCCCCTGATCTAACACCTGCACAGGAGGCAGCTCCACGGGGGTAGATCAGCTGCTTCTGGGGAAGTCAATCCCTCCAGCCCACCTCTGGCTCCGCTCCTGAGAAGAGGCAAAGGGGAAGGGAGGAAAGGGAAGACTCTAGAAGTGTGTGAAGGCCTCCCGGGCTTCACTTGTAATGAGGAAGCTGCATTGAGACATGCAGAGATGTTCATGAACCAACACTTCCTGAACTACCCCATTTAAAAAAAAAAATCCCAGTTGTGCAGGTTAAAGAAAAAAAATTGTTTACAATTATTACCACTACCCATTTATATGCTCTGAAGGAACTGGAGCACACTTAGTGTGTCTGTCTTCACCAGAGTTGTAATGAGCTTCCCTGTACTCTATGCTGCTTTAGTTGCTGACCTCAGCCACCTGCAGACCCTGCTGCCTCTGGTCCCACACCTCTACTTGGATGTCCAGACTCAAGGTCCTGGGCCCACCTGTCCCCTCCCACACAGAAACCAAGTCCGTCTTCCCAAAGCCCAGCTCAGACCTTGCCCCTTGCCTCTCCAAATTATCGAAGACTCCTCAGTCCAACAGAACAAAGGCCCAGCTGCTCTGCTTCTTTCAAGCCCTGCCCCTTGTCCTAAGGAGACCTCTGCCTGCATTCCTCACCCTTGTGGCCTCTGAGTTAGGTGGCTTCTTGGGTGCTCTTCTTCTGCCTGCAGGATGCAGCCCTGTGAGCTCCTTAACCCTCGTTCTCCTCAGGTCCTCCTCACCATGCAGGCCCTCCTTTACCTGCTCCCCAGCCACCGGAGGTCACCTTGACATTGTTTCACTACTACCCCTTTCCATTCTTGTCTCTCCTGTACACACAAGCTGCTCTGGACTTGTCGACAGGAATGAGATGGTCTGCATCCCAATTCTAGGACCATTTCATCTGTGCATGCTACAGAGTTCCAGGACACCATCTGAATGTAATGAGTATTTAGGAAACAACTGACAAAATGAGTATTTCCTGAGAATAAAATTCACCTGAAATTAATTCTAAAGGATATAACTTTTGAGAATATGAGATTGCTAACTTTTTATTTTGCCAAGGAAGGTCATTAAAAATCAACTGCTTCCTGATCTCATCATTATTTAAAAAAAAATGACATTTTATCTCTAAAAAAGTAGAAAAGAGACAATCTTTTGTCTGTAAGAAGAGTTCCTCAGTTTGATGCTTGCTTAGTATTATGAAAAATGACTGCATTGTTCTTATTTTTCATTTTCCATGGGCTGGCAAAAACTTTACCCATGTGCAGTGAGTGCAGCGTCTGGGAGCAGCTGCTCTAAGGTGGCCTGAGTGGTCTTGGGCTGGCAGGAGGGTGGGCTCAGAAACCCAATCCCACCACTTTCTCACTCAGCAGCTTTATTTACAAACTAGCAAACCACATTTTACTGGGCTATGGAATCTACAACGATGGTAACTAAGCACTTTAAACATGCACTTTCCAAACCTTAATATATTTAATCTTCATAGCTACCTAACAGATACATATCTTCATTATCCCTGCTTTAACAAAGGAGAAAACAGAGGCTTAAGTCACTTGGTCAGGCTCGGAACTTCTTTGAGTGCCCTAGGGGTCTGATTCCAATGTCTTATGATCCCAACCACTCTATTTTAAACTAAGGGGAAATAACCATTTGTGGTTTTGTAAGCCAGAGGCTCAAATTTGGGTTATCTTTTATCTACGGAGGAATTCAATGCAACAGTATCTTAACAGTATCTTAAATCTTTGACCTGGACCCTAGGGACTCTAAACTAAATCCCCGGTCCCCCAAAATCCCCTAAATCGCTGTGGCTGAAGAGCACAGAAGAGCACTGTGCATCCCTGATCCTAATGGGCAGCCAGCCTTCCACCTCAGGGTGGGACCATCCCCGCAGCACCCATGAATTATAGAACCTGAAGCAGTTTTAGGGGAACCAAGGCCAGAAACACTTTTGTTAGGCACAAGTGCACAGTCTGAATTATGCACAATTAGAGGAGTATTTTCTACTTCCCACAGCAAGAGCAAACTCCATGGACCACTGGACAGATCTTGGGAGCCCACAACCATGAGCCCCCTTCACAACCTGTTCACCATGCCTCAGGCCAGCCAGCCCCCTATACTATGGGAGAAGCCTTCTGGCCTACTTTTGGCTCTAGGCTACATATGTCACAGAGGTATGTCAAACAAGTGGCCTTCACAGGTCTCTTGATCTCAAAGCAGTGACCTTTCCTTCCCTGAGGAAAGCTGAAAATTAAGATCAAATGGAGTCCCTCAAGAAAAGACTTCTGCACATGCTACAAAACACCTTCCCAAATTACCTTCAGCAGTGGCTTCAAATTGTGCTCAAACCATAGCAGTGACTCATGGGCCACTATGGTGGATGGCCTGAACTTCTACATATTTGCTCCAAGCAGCTCCATTAAAAAAACCCATCTATCAATCAAGCAACAGATAGAAGGTGTTTCCACTTCACCACAAATAACAATGATAAACTGCCTTTCACTTAACAAATCCCCTACATAGTACCTCTTGGGGGCCTTTATCCATGGTTTTACTGAGCTGCTTGTTTAAATAAAGACTGTTAATATTTTAAATACAATAATGCCAACACTAGGGATCTTGTTTTTCTGTGTAGTGCCTCCTAAACCCTAAGAATTTATTCACTCAAAGCAGTTGTCTTCCCCCAAGAGGAACACTTCATTATTTCCTGGATTCATTTTATTGGATGGAGTTCAGCAACAGGGCAAGTGGGATTTTATCGCAGGTGGCTCTATCACCACATCACCTTTCTTGTTGTTTTCTAGTTCCTGTGACAAAACCACAATTCTACCAGCAAAGGGGGAGGGAGGGGGAGAGAGAAAGAAAAAGAAAGCCATAAAACTGTTAAAACTGCCACTTTCCATCTCGTAAACATTTCTCTGTTTATTGGCCTTTCATGATATGTGCAATCTTATTATCCCTGCACAGTATCAAAGTGACATCCGTCAGGGTCACCCTATAAAATATACATTGGCAATGTAACATTTAATGATGGGAATGGGACAAAGATGAAGGATGGGAGCGGGTGGCAGGCTGCAGGATGTTTTAAAGGGATCATCAGTGGTATCTGTCCATTTCCGGAGGTGATAATTGAATGACAGGGCCTGGAGGGAAATCCATTTTTGAGCTCAGAAAGGATGGTTAGGAGAAAAATGTTTTTGTACTGGAGGCATGTAATGACTGCCAGGAAATGAGAACAGCTACTCCAGCAACACTGCTTCTTATATTTTATGGTTTTGTAGACATACAGCAAATGATCAATTTCAATCCATTTCTGTAAATTGAATTTTAAAGTAAAGGACAGACTCCCACCTTACAAAGAAAGGAGGGAAAAGCATATTTAATTTTGTTGTATCACACTTGTTTAATAAAAGGAGAAGCAAAGAGGACAAAAACACAATTACAGTACCACAGACTCCTTACATGTGAAACATCCCATCTCTTTCACCTGAATTTTGGAATTAACTTAAGGCAAAGATCTCAGAAAAATCCAGACAAGCTCACAAACCAGATTTGCACTCATCAACGTCTTGTCCCCCCCCGCCCCCCCCCCCGCCCCCCCACGGCCAGCAGCTGTGTCACAGCGGCTTTTAGCAGAAAGACTCCAGGAAGGTCAGTGAGGGGATGGACAGCAGCTACCTTCATACAAGTTGTTATGGTCTGTGTTATGTACCCCCTGCCCTCCAAAATGTTCATCCTAAAGTCTTAACCCTCAGTATCTTAGAATGTGACCATATTTGGAGATAGGAGCTTTAAAGAGGTAAGTTAAAATCTGGTCATTAGGGTAAGCCTCAATCCACTATGACTGGTGTCCCTATAAGAGGAGGAAATTTGGATACAGACAGGTGCAGAGGAATGACCCTGTGAAGACACAGTGAGAAGATTGCCATCTAGAAGCCAAGGAGAGGCCTCAGAAGAAATCAGTCCTGCTGCTATCTTGGACTTCTAGCCTCCAGAACTGTGAGAAAATTCATTTCTGTTATTTAAGTAACCCAGTCTGTGGTATTGTGTCGGGGTAGTTCTAGCAAAGGAATGGACAGGCCTAAGGACAGGGCTTCATGGTTAGCTTCTAGGAAAGGAAGTACAGAGGCAGTGACCTCTAACAGACCATAACCTCCTCTGGGCTGAGCAGAGCTTACAGAGAGGATCGCCAGTGGGGGAGAACCAGAGTTTGCAGGAGGAAAATAGATCCTGCAGAGGAGCGGCAGTGTGGGCAATGGTAAAATAACCGGTCACTTACAGCTCTGGCCACCATGCGGGCAACTCAGGCCCCTACAAGTGGGGGCCAAACCTCCCAGCTGACTCTAGCAGCTCTGGAGGGCAGATTTCCACACAGGGCCCTCACGACTGCTTCATTATGACTCAGGAGAACCAGCCCAAGTCTGGAACACCTCACAGACGTCTTGGATATTAAGACAGCACACCTGGAGGGGACATGGCCGGAGGGAAGGAGACCATAAGATGGACAGGCGGCTGCTAGTGGAACAAAAGGAAGAATTCTCCCAGAGTTCCCACCAGGCTGGCATTGCCCCTCATGGCATTCCCCATGGGCTGTGACTAGAGGGGCAGAAGGTCACAAAACCTACATTTCAGGGACAAGCAAATATGCGAGGCACTCTGACCACACAGCTTGGTGGTCGTGGGGTCTCCACAAGATTGTTCTAGGTTATTCATATGAACATGCACACCACAGTTCAGAAACACAGATGACGTGACCCACCATGGCCTCGGGTTGGAGTTCATATAACACGTGGATCCCCTAATCGCAGTTTGTAACCTGGGCTCAGCAGGCTGGCTGCTCCTGGTCCTCACACCTATGCCTCCTCAAGCGTTGTCACAGGCCAGCTGGCTCCCCCCAGGAGGTTCAGGAGTGCATGGCTAGCACTCCTACCCCATGTGCCCTGGAATGGGTATGAAGCCTGGAGGGTGGGGCTTCCCATTAACTTACCTGCTCCGGGAAGCTAGCTAGCTGCTCCCTGGGCAGCATCCCCACCCCAAAGGGAACTTAGGAAGATCACACTGCCACTGTGGGCTGATGACTCAGAAGGAGCTAGGAGCTTCCTTGGCCATTTGATTCACATCTTGAAAGACTAGGGCTGACTGGGATCCTTTCCCTCCAACGTAGTATGGCGCAAACTTACAATTAACATGCCTTCTATTTCCATCAGAATCCTCACAGCTCTTGTTCTGGAGACAAACCACTGATGTCACCCCACTCTATCTAGCCCTGTGCCCTGGACTGAGGTGGGAAAGGCAGGAAGAGGTATATGGCCAAGTGCTCCTGGTGGTCACCTTCACCACCTGCAAATTTATGTTGAGCTTGATCTGACACATGGCGGTGTTCTCAGCCTGCTCTTGGGAAGTTGTTTTTCCCTTCACAACCCACACATTGTTAAAAGGTCACTCTTGGGCATTAACCATCTGTAACAAAAAGTCACAGAAAGGGAGGGACATTGATAGATGAGCTCTGCATTCTCATTATTCGAACCTGAGATCCCAGAAACAACTCTAAAAAGTCAACAAATTTTCCATTAATTTAAGAACTTTAAAAGCTTAATAGTTTCCAGTTGCAGAATCCTGCAGAAATTGGCCTTTATCCAGCTCTCCTTTATTTCGCAAAAGAAGTTGAAGCCCTTTGCAATGAAGGAGAACAGAAAGGTAGAAAGTTCTGTTTGGTGACTTCAGATGGGCGTCCATGGCCAAGGGGCCTACACTGAGGAGGAGCCAAAGTCAGAGCACAGACCAGGATTTCCAAAGACATCCTTTAGGCCATGGTCCTGAAAACACTGCTCTGACATCTGTCAAGACCTCTGCAGACAAAGGGGACCGATGGTATTCCCTGTGTCCTGCCTGTCAGCCCAGGCCCTTGGTGCAGGCTCCTGGAATGTCTTTCTTTTGAGTGCCCTTCGCCACCCTGCCACCCCCACTCCATTTGTTGTAATTCTAGTTATCTTCTAGCATTGGTCCCCAAGCGGTGGTACCTGTACCCCCAGGGATACATGCTGGGCCATTCAGGGGTACACAAAAAATAATCAGTAATGGCGAAAAAAAAAGTAAAGTAAAAAAATGCAAAACATTATGGAACAGTATTTTAAGTTTGAATCACTTTTAATGGAGACACTTCAAAATTGGATCACATTAGTGAACAATGATGGGTGAGGGCGTAGTTATGAACCCTTCCCCCAAACCGCTCTTCTACCAATCATTACACAGTTTCAGAACAATTCATTTGCTCTGTTTCTAGAACTATATATAAATGCATTCCCTGCCAGACTGATCAGTTTAGTTATTGACTGAGTAAAAGTGCACTGTCTTTAATTGTGGTTCTTTTTAAGTAGTTTTTTTAATTTAATATTTAAATATTTGATCATTATCAATATTTAACTGTTATGACTATTGTAAAATTAAATATGTAGCTTGTGTTTTTAGGGTAGTAATTTTTCTTTCCTGTCTTAGCTCATTTCCACTATTTTACATTAAGAGGCACTGAACAAAAGTGTATTTAAAAACAGCTGTTTTAAAAACAAGGAGTACAATTTATAGAAATGGGTTTAAAAGGGGTACACAAGTGGACAGTGATTGGGAACCACTGCTTTAGAGCATCTAGTCACACATGCCACCTCATACACACACAATGTTTCCTGACCCACAGGAAGCAAGCTTCTCCAAAGTTTCTTTCCAAGAACACCACCAACTCTCTCGCTTAGTTGTGACCCTTTTATGGCTCTGATGCCACCGAATCTGTTAAGCAGTTAACTTACATATGGTTATAGTTCAATCTCCCTCTAAGCAACAGGTTAGTAAGACGACAGGCCCAAAGCTCAAAGTCAGGAGAAAGGAAGCACCATGTTCCTTTCGGGTGCCAGCACACATGCAGGCTTTCTGTGTACAGACACCAGGAGGCTGTGTGTATGTTTACAAGCTAGCTGTTCTGCTCAACTTCTTAAGAAACAAACCCAAACCACAAAAGGACAGCCTGCAGGGCTGTGGCCTGAAGCACCAATGGTGACAAATCACTGCCCATGGCAGTATCTATGCTTCTACAAGAATGGTGACAGTGATTTCAGGTTCATCTCTGTGCCCACAAGTATTCCAGTGTTAACAGAACCAGGTGGCACTCTTGGTCCAATGGTAAATGTACATGCGTGTGCATATGTTAATGAAAAGGAAAAGGGAGGGCAAGAGTGAACCCATTGTCCAGCCTTTCTGAAGTGGTTTCTCATGTGAACTATAAAACTTAGAAAATGAAGTGATTATCTTCTCAATACTAGTATTAGTACTATTCTAGGCGAACAAGAAATATGTTAATACTTTACACACAATGGATGCTTAGCATACTAGGCTTAACTCTCTCTCAGAACTTAGACCAGCAGCCACTGGCTGTGCAACCCTGGACATGTTACCTAACCTCTCTGGGCCTCTGATGTCTTCATTTTTGAAATGAGGAAAAATAATAGCACCCCACTCACTGAACGGTGGTATTAGGAGGAGCCAATGCACATAAAACACTTAGTACAGTGCTTGGGATACTGTACAAGATACATAAATGTTGGTGTGGATTATTATTTTATATGACACTGAATGAACCAAACAATCACAGAGGTGGTGGCTGGCAGCAGTGCTGTTCTCTTGCCTGACTGGAAATTAACTGCATCACTGTCACGAATAAAACACAAAGTCCCAAGAGAAAGCAAACAGACTCAGTATTTCTAGAAATAGCAAAAACATTAAATAGTTTTTAAATTCTGACTCAAAAAAGCAGAATTGAGCTGAAGTGGGTGAAAAGAATACAATTATACTTAAAAAGAAACAAGGGTCTGAACAGTGCAAATGCTTACACTGGCCTAGGAGACGAACTGGCTGTATCTGTACCTCAGTGTGTGTCCAAACGAGACTCACACATCCCAGGTTGGCACCTTCAGCTACAAATGGCGACTTCTCACTTTGTGCCAGTAGCCCACATTCAGCACTAATCAAAATACGACGCTGGGCTGGAACCTACCTTTGAAATCTAGTATGCAACATTTAAGACTTTACCTGCCTGGATCCCTTCCGGTACCAAGTCCTTTCCAGTCTGCCATTACTGCTGTTGTTTCCACGAGAAGGCTAATTTACCTCCCTGAGACCCTATTTTCTCACCTGTAAGCAAGGGATGGTTCAATAGTAGCCCCCTCCTGTACAGGGCTGTGCTCAAGATCAAAGTATTCAAGAGAGGCCTGGTACATATATATATATATATACACATACATACACACACACACACACACACACACACACACATGTTCAATCAATGGCAGCTACTATTTTAATTGTTTCTATTTGGAAAACGTACTGGTTTAATAATTAAATTTAAAAAAAAAATCTTCCAAAGAATAGTCTCTTAAGAGACCTTGGCTCTCTATCACGTCTCCACCCAAACTACAGGTACTTTGTATATAGTCAAACAACAGGGGAATGCTACGCACAGTGAATGGTAATGCTGTTTGCGGCAAGTTCACAGTATGAAAGATAGCACAGGTCAAAGAGATCAGCATTCTCCCTGAGGATACCAAACAGGAGCCTCAGAACAGCACATACCTACCTAACAGCCTCAGTGAGGCAACTAAAGGAGTCTTATCTCTGCCTAAAACAGGTTTGTCCTTAGATAATCAGAAAGATGAGAAGGAATGAGAAGAAAACCCAAGAGAATGTCCTGCTAATCTGAGGTAGGGGCTTACCAACTGTGCCTATACTTCAATGCAGAACTAGTTTTGATAGAGTGAAAAGGTCCATCTTGGGGGACTTGCAACATCCCACTATTTAATTTCATGACACCATAACTCCACTCTTAAAAGTGTCAAAGAACATGAACTTAGGTTAAAAATTATGCCTAATTATAATGAACTTTATTACTGAACTTTAAAAATATTCTCTTATGATGGTGTGGAACATAGTAGAGTCACAAACCAAAAACTGAAAATTTCTGGTGTGGATCACAATTTTTTTTAAGTAGAAAGTTTAAGCGTCTCCAGGAGTTTAAGCTAGAAACAACCTGTGTTTCTGGTGCTGAGCTGAGGATGGAAGACATGTTGTATAACTCAATGTGTCACCCCCAAAGCTTCCTTGGGCCCAGTGACTCAGGGGGCCAGCCTTCCAATTACAAAGCACATGGTGGCTGTCCCTCTGCCTCTCTGTGCTATGTAATTAGGGAACATGTGCGCTGGGCCATTTGTGAAGTTCAATCTATGCCTGAGTTATACATGGCTTCTTCCCACTGTCCTACTTCTCCCCTTCAGGATACAACGTCGGTTCTAGAATGCTTTCCCACTACAGGAACTGTGCTGATGCGTCCAAAAAATTAATGTGCTGCTCTGAGTGCATGGGGGTACTGAAGCACCTACATCCTAACACAGGGTTAATAGGAAGAGTAGGGATGCTCTCCTGGGAACTCAAGCAATCATTTCAACAGTGACTCACACTAGCGGCATATAAAGAGGCCAGTGTCAGCTGCTTAAGGCAACAGCAGAGATAGGAGGTTGTAAACTAACCCCAGATAAGAGGAAAATTGGCCTGATGAGTATCCCATAAAAATTCTTATCACATATGATCTGGATCAGAAAGGCTCTGAGGCCACAACCAGATGCTTTGAAGGCATTTTGTTTGTTCTGTCTCATTATAGGGAGGAGCACAGTTCCATACAATTTTACTCAATGGTTCCAGAAAGGCTGTTAATAAAGAAGATACGTTTTTTTAGTCCAATGACTTAAATTCTAAGTCGTCCGTGCTAAACTGTCTTACTCCTGTGGGCAGGAGTCGGGGTGGAATGTGATTCGTCCCGGGGAACAGGCCTTCGATATGTCAATCGGGGCATATTGAGATGAGCACAATCACTTCTACATCAATCAAAATCTAAACACTCTCCGACAAGTCCTGCCTGCCCAATAGCAGTTCCGCAGGACTATTTCCGCCAGCCCCTGAAACCCCACCTGGGTCCTCCATCTCCCATTCCTGGGATTCCTAGACTAAGTCAAGTGTGGCCTTGGGCCTATGCTAGTCTTCAGAAGAAACAGTGTTTGGATAGCGTAGCTCCTGAGTTGCTCTAATTGTACTTCAGAATTTAAGATTATCTAAATTTCAAATAGAAATGGATTATATACATATAAACAGCTGAATGAATAATACCAGTATAATGCTGGGGTAACTATTAGCATCAAAGGGTCTGCTTGCCCTTTGCCAAGGCTGAGGGTCAGGTTTCCCCAGGAAGCCTCAGGTAAAGCACAGCCCCTGCTAAGTCAACAATGATTCAAGGAAGACTGTGTCGAATGCATTACATACTGAATGGTAGTGGGGCAGGCTACCATGGAATTCTAAAGCCTGCTTTATATTAACTCAAAGTAAATACAGGAATTCTATGGGTGCCAAAAGAACCCTTAAGAATATCAGGTAATGTACTTTCTAGTTCCTGGTGGCAAAAACAAAACATAACACAACACAACATGAAACAAATCCGCGGCCTGAGGAGACTTAATCAACTACTTGGTGAACTTTTACCCCCAAAATCCTGGCCCAGAGGAGAAAAAAAAAAAATGCAGCAGCTCTTTTCAAGCTTCCAAGAAGGTGAGGAAAGGAATTTACAAGAATTAAAGTGCACTTCTGCCTCGGTCAGGATACTAGCGTGTTTCAGAAAATTTGTGAAGCTCTGGTTAACTAATCTTGTCCTCAAAATTATTCATTACAGAGAGGGGAAAAAAAAAGAGAGAGAGAGATAAAGAAATAAAAATATTACTGTTGCATCCTGTAAAAATCTAAAGGAGAAAATAGAGCCAAGAAAGCTCTTCCCAGGAACCCCTCTCATTCCAAGCCAAGACATACTTGCCACATCTGGTCATGAGCAAGAACCTTCAGGAGCTCCAATGAGTTCCTGCAGCTCTGTCCCATAAAGACACTGAAGCCACATACAAGGCTCCCACTCCACAGGGACCGGGCTCTGAAGTGCAGCCACCACAGAATATTCCCTACAGCCAGAGTTTCCTTTCTGCAGGCAGCAAACTGAGCAGTGGCCCCAATTCTTAGGGCTGGCTGGAGTTTCAAGCAAAGTTTATCTCAAAGACCTAACATAGGAGACAAAGGTTTTGAAATGTATTCTATATTTTCTCAAGGGAAGGCTGCAACTTGGGATGCTAAACAGAGTGTGGAGAAATAGTTCACGATGAGACTTGGAGGGTCTGTCCAAGTAGGAAAGGGAGGAGTAAGGAAAGCCCCAAACTCAAATGGATCTAGAGGTACAATTCAATGCAATTCCATTCAAAATCCCAATGGTCAGGTTGTGGAGGAAGACAAGCTGATTCTAAAACCGGTAAAGACGAGCAAAGGGCCAGTACGCAGATACTCTTGAAAAAGAATAAGGTAGGGGACTTGCTGACTTGCCACACCAAATAATAATCAATTCTAATGCCAGACAGTAAGGTCCTGGAACCAGGGTAGACAAATAGACCAATGGATTGTCTAAGTTAGTCTTCAAAATTACTCAAATCAGCTTAAAATAAGCAGAGCTGTGCTTCTTGATAAGGTCAAAATGACTACTCTATAGACGTCAACAGTTTCCACATTCATCGACAGGACAAGCAGGCTCAAGCTGTATGAAGCATGTCTGTGAACTCAAGCCAACTCACTCCATGTTTGTGTAAAACCTAGAAAACTGAACATTTCTAGGAGTGACAAGGTACTCAAGTCCTTATCTCCAGCATCTGCTGAGTGTGTCATGCCACTGTCCTGCTCTGGTCACAGCCATCGCAGAAACCTACTTGCCATGCCATTCATTCAAAGATTACTTTTGTGGTTTGGCTCAGGGGGCGCAACTACTTTAGTGAAGCCCAGCACCGGCAGACAAGTGCACCAGAGCCAAGGTTGTGCCTGGCTTTTCCACTTCTGCTCCTAACCTGCTACGACCCATTTTCCATCCTGCATCTTAGAAATAAATAGGAGCTCCCTGGTGGTGTAGTGGCTTAGGGCTTCGGTGCTGGCGCTGTCAACGCTGCGGCCTGGGTTCAATTCCCAGTCAGGGAACTACCCACACACAAAAATAAATAAATAAATGAATAAAAGCTTTTTATAAATTAATTAATTAATTAATTAAAATAAATAAATAAAAAGAAAAAACTACTGATATTACCTCCCTGTCTGAAATTCTCTAATGGCTTATCATGTTATTTAACATAAGAACACAATGAGGTGGTCAAGAGCATAAATTCTGAAGTCAGGCAACCTGAGATCAAATCTTGGCTATGAGACTTTATAAACTTGGGCAAGTTACACAGCCTCACACCTACCGGGTCAATAAATCAATGCATGTACGGCACGCAAAACCGCACCCAGCGCCCAGCAGGCCCTGAGGGTTTGCTGTTAAGAGTTCTAGAGCCAGCAAGGGCCCCACAATCTGACCCTCTCCATCCCCGTTCTTGCTCCATCCGCTCCTGCTAAACCTATTTTCTGTGAGCTCCACCTGGGTCCCAGGCGCGTCCCATTCTGGGGCCTCTGTGCAGGCTGGTGGTCCCTTCGTCTCCCCTCCATCCCTGGAGTCTTGTTTAAATGGAACATCTTCGGGTGCGTCTTTATTGAAGCTAAGTCACTGTTATATGCTCAGTACTATGTAAGTATTAGAGCGGGGCCTCAAATAATGTCACTTCAATCATCATCATTTTATTATAATGTTCATGAGGAAAAGAATCAATTCCTGGCTGGGGCCACTGCCTGTGTGGAGTGGGCACACTCTCCCCACATCTGTGGGTTTTGCTCGGGTACTCTGTTTCCTCTCACACCGCAAAGATGTGCACCTGCGGTCAACAGGCGCATCTACGCTGTCCCAGTCTGAGTGAGAGTGGGTGGGTGTGAATGATCCTGGGATGGAAGGGCATCCTGTCGAACCCTGAGCTGCCAGCATAGGCTTTGACAACCAGTGATCCTGAACTGGACTAAGCAGGTTGGAAAAAAAATTACCTTGTTTGTTTATACGAGGGCTGCCTGGAAAAAAATTCAGCCACAAATGGCTCTATTTTTCATATTACACAGCTAGATACTTCCTGGACAGCCCTCATATTAATCTTTCTTAAATGTATGTATAGCTCACATTTACTTTAATGTTTAGTATCAGAAGTATTCTGGATCTTTATTAAGAAGTTTGGTGATGTTTTTGTGACCAGAAATTTGCCATAGAAACCTACCTCTTTTCTTTATATCAATTAGTCTATGGTAAAATTGGTTTCATTACATATCCTTTTGCTTAAAATCGCAGTTTCCAACAATCTATGGACAACGGTAAATGAGGATGTACTGTATATACTTAAGGAATTACTATTCACTTAATCTGTCATCTTCAGAGATTTACAATTGCAGAAACCAGGGAAATGTGTCTTTAGTTGAGTGCTATGCCTCCAGCACCTAACACAATGTTCAGCACCCTGTCAAGCTCGCTTGTCCAACCTCCGTGGGCCAGGATGGCTTTCATGCAGCCCAACATAAATTCATAAACTTCCTTAAAACATTATTATTATTATTAGCTTATTAGCTATCATTAGCGCCAGTGTATTTTATGTGTGGCCCAAGACAATTCTTCTTTTTCCAATGTGGCCCAAGCCAAAACGTTGGACACTCCTGTGGTTGGGGGGACAGTCAATAAATACTTGCAAATGATTTGAGTATAAGAGCATCGAATATCAACTTGATAACCTAACAAATCATTTACATGCTCGAGAGGTTACAAAAGTCAAGCACAACGCCTCATTCTTTTGAGATAAAAAAATCTCACACAGGGCACTGTAAAAAAACAGGACTCAACAAAATATTATACAATCAAAAACTCAAAAAGGTCGATCTAACCAAATCCTTTATCTTTGTAGTCTGATAGTTTTACCTAACCTGGACACTGAATATACAGGAGGTGCCAAAAACTTGTATACACATTTTAAGGAAGGAAAAAAACTGTATTAAAATCCTAACACTCAATATATACCAATAACAAGATAAATACAAGTCACGTTTGACTTTTGAAATTACAAGAGGTGCTCAAAGTGGTGACACTTCTGATGACGGCGAACTACCGTTTAAGCCACGCTGACCAAAGTGTCTGTCCACTTGTATCGCCTCACATGCCCTTGTGCACCTCACCAGTATCATGTGTCTCTCACACACTCCATGAATGCAGCAACTGCTAGGTGTGTTAGAGGTTCTGTTGCAAATGCACGCCTCCATTGTTGTCATAATTCCACAACATCCTTGAATTTCAAATACCACTTTCAAAATGGTCTTGTGTTCCTCGAAAGAAAACGCGCTCCTGCCACCTTCTTTGACTGTCCTGCCTGTCACATGGTGATGTTAGTTAGCGTTTACTTGATTAATGCCATCTTTTGAACAAACATCTTGCTGCACACTGCTACCATAATTCAATTCAACTTCAAAAAGTTAATATATAGATAACACTTCTTCAAATGGGTATGCATTTTTTTTGGCACCCTGGTATGCAACGAGCTTAGGAAGGAACCATTTTTCCTCTCCGCTGGGTCTCATTTTTCATTTCCAGCTTCCTAAAAACTAATCAAGATAAACCTTTGCTCTTCCTTGTCAACACTAAACACCTGCTCTGAACACAGCCCACATCACCTCCTTTCATCCCTGTAGCAGCTTTACTTATGCACCCAAAGTCTTCATGAGTCACACAAGCAGTGGAGTCCATCTATAAGGGCTGTGGAGACCCTCAGGCATCTGGGCCAGCACACAGAGTCAACATCTGCTGCAAGGCTATAGGGAAAACACTTCTATCAATTGGGCCCATCTTACTAACAATGGAGGGATATTTGTGATTAAAAGTTTCAGCCACTGTGAAGCAGCACTCTGACCAACACAGAAGGCTACAGCTACAGAGGACATGAAGTGCCATCTCAGTGATCATTTTCAAGGGTTTCTATTGCACAGAAAATAATGTAGAAATTCTAAACTATGGAGAGCATGGTCAAAATTATAGCTGGATACTACCCAGTGAAGATGCGCACTGAAAAAAGCGATGAAGTTTCTCGTGTGGTCGTGGGCTCATCTCTAAGAAATAGAGAGATCCTCAGACAGGACTTCCACAGGATTAAGTCCCTAAGTGATGAGACACTCATCTTACCCAAGAGGATATTTCCTTGGCAGACATTATCCAATACTTTGCATTACTTTATCTACCTTTGAAGACAGTGCTGTGAATTTTTCAGTCGTAAGCCTTTTCCTTAAGTTCACTAATTGTTCTGGAAGGATTCAACAGTAACAGCTCTTAAGTCCATTCCCGATAAGGGAAATAAATGCAAAAGAAGACACTGTGTCCTATCTGATGAGGCTTGAGCCATAGCACCTGCATCTTTTGGGCTCTTCCAATTGGAGCCACAGCATGACAGCAAGCTCTGGCCTGAGGGACCTCCATTCTCTTGCTGAGACAGTCTATAAAATCCTACAAAATTGTTTTGCATGAGCACTCCCCCTTCTTCATGTCTCATTTAATTGTACTTATAAAATGGGGTAGATCTCTGGGCCTAACAGGTCAAGATGCTTTAATAATAATACTGAATATTCTGTATTATTGGCATATTGGGCCCCTTCCTACAAGGTTAAGATAAACCAATAACCCTTTACTCTGAAACATCCAGAACTGGGCAACTAAATAAACCAGAGACAATGTAATCAATGAAAGTTAAATGACCTCAATTAATTATGAATTTACTATTATCCTGGAAAAAAATGAAAACTATACAAACTAGAGTTTAAAATCTCTCAAAAAAAGATATTAAAACCTAAGAATATCTTTTTAAATTCCCTTTGTTTTCTGTTTATAATTTGGAGGGCTAACAGGAGCTCAAGGTCCAGTCTTCCACCCTGAAGACTGACCCCCACCATCCAAAGTTTCTTTCTCTACGAAGGGCCCCCGACAGCCGAAGACAGCCAGATGGAGGGGTGGCAATTACTTTGGGAAGACCAAATCAACTGCATTTCTTAACATTCTAAATTCCACACTTCAAGTACTCTGACTATACCGCCAGTATAGAGCCAAAATCCAACATAAATTCACACAATTATCTAGGGCACACAATACTGTTATTATACAGTGCTTTCCCCATTATTATCTGAGGAGTGTAATAGAAATCTTAATTAAAAGTGAGGAGTTCCCTGGTGGGGTAGTGGCTAAGGCTTCGGCGCTGTCAACGCTGAGGCCTGGGTTCATTTCCCAGCCAGGGAACCACCCACATAAAAAAAAAAAAAAAAAAAAAAAAAAAACACCCAATCTCACCAATAAACATAACACCACTAAAAAAAACAAAAAAAAAAAAAAAAAAAAAAAAAAAAAAAGTGACCCCCCCCCCAAAAAAAAACAATATCCAATCCCAAGTTATACTTTTTTTGCTTTTCAGAGTCTCAAAATATTTTAGGTTTGACAATTACATACAAGTTAAGATCATTTTGACCACTGAGTACTCAATTAATCCTCATAACTGCCCTAGGGTTAGGTCATATTATCTCCATTTTACAGATGAGAAAATAAAATAGAGAACAATCAAACAATTTATCCAAGGACAGAGAGTAGAAAAAGAAACCACACGCACATCTCCTTCTGCCCGCAGTTTTATGTCAGGAGGAAGAGGGTTATTGCAGAGGTAACAGACTCATCAGTCATGGAGCCTCACTCCAGGGAAAGGAAGGAATGTTTGCTACTACTCAGTGCCTCAAGGTGGGATAAGCAAGAAAAAAGTGGTGACAAATCACAGATCTGAGTCCCAACTCCTAGATGCATTGCCTATTTGCTTCAGAAGACTGCCATGAAGATGAAGTAAGATAAAATATGTGGAATACTCTGCAAACTATGAAACCTATTACAAGTGTATTTATCATACCCCACTTAGTTAAGTACAGTTATCACACAGAGTTAGACTTGTTTTTCTTAGTGAATGTTTTAAAGGTAGAAGAAAATATCCTACTTATTTTTAGTCTTTAGCATCTACCTAAAGTCTTCCACACACCAGAGCTCAAATTCCTGCTGAGTGACTGGCTGAATGAATAAATAAATGGAAATAAAATAAAAAAGAAGAAAATAACATTTTAAGGGCCAGTTGAAAAGCATTCAACATAGAAAGTTTAACTTAGTTAACAAACCTTCAGATAAGGTGTTCAGTATTTCCCTTAATAAGATACTGTATTTTATCCCTCTCCTCCCTCCAAAATAAATCAAGTACTAGGAAACTAAAAATAAACTTAATAATACCAAAGAATGAGCAATTTCCTCTTTGGCCTCGCTTGCAATACTAGTTTAGGGAAAAAAGGAACCTTATTTCCTGCTCAGCTGTGCAGGCATCTGAGGACACTTGAGGCTGGAGGACGGAAAGAGGTGGAGGGCTGTCTGTGTTAGAAAAGCAGTGTATCTGCTCAGGACTTTGAACAAGGTGCTTTGAGGAAGTAATGTCAAGCTTGTCAGGATAGTTTTGTAAATAGGTTAACTTCCAAAATTCTTTTGTGGTGATGTAAGACATCTGTGTTTTTAAACAAGAGAGAGAAAACCCAACAGCTTTCAAATGGATGCTTGCAATGAGAGTGCAGCAGGGAAGACCTAGTGATGAGGTATCTGGACAGAAAGAGACTGTGAATGCTCAAAGAGAATGGGAACACAAATCGGAAAAGGAATGCTCAAACTATCATTTTAGTATTTATTATTCTGCTCCAACAAGGGACCGGGACAACTACCCGACTCTCTCTTTATGCTTAAAAGATTGGCCATTCCATTAACTACTCAGTCAGCAGAAATCTGTAAGTCAGTGCTAAGGCACAAATTACCTGGGCAGAAAGATCTCTGGGTGACACATGATAATTCCTGTCCTCAGAGACTCATTAACTCCCATCATGGTGTCTTTGGGGAGGCCCAGGGGGCAGGGCTGCTATGGGATCACTTGGGGTTCATTCTGTGTTGACACTTTCTGTGTGGCTTGTTGAACCCTAGCTTTTAGATCTGAATTCAACGTGAGGCTTGCTGTCCCTGCCAGAATTCAAAAGCTAGTGAAATTGAAGAATGTGACATAACATGACTTAAGGTGTATGAAAACACACATTAAAAGTGCCTGTCCTCTTGAAATCAGTTCTCTATTATCACATCCTTGACTACAGTGATGGAATTTGGGGGGAATGCAACTGGATTCTAAGGACTGCTCAGTTACAGGTAGGATTTGCACGCCCTTTTCAGCTGTGGCTAACAGTGAAAGCCGTCAGCAGTCTAATACACCCAGTTTAATTCTAACAGCATGAAGTATCACCACTGCGCCTCTTTGTAATTTATTTTTCCAAAGGTAAAAATCAAACTCAAAGTAACTTGAAATTTTTTTACTGAGGTGAAATTCATGTAACATAAAATTAACCACTTTAAAGTACAAAATTCAGAGGTATTTAAGTACATTCACAATGTATGCAGCCAACACCTGTGTCTAGTTCCAAAATACTCATCACCCCCAAAAATGACCCCGTATCCCTCAATAAATACTCTAAATCAAGTTTAAGGAAGAAAAAAAACCTAACGCCATTCATCACAATTATAGCATTGTTTTCTCCACAAAGTTATCAGTTTATTCATTTTTAGTAGCATATTTTATTTTAAAGGTAAGGAAAAACTCAGAGTAGTAGAGACTAATACCTAGAGATACGTTTTCCGGCCTGCCGTGTGCTTTTCTATGGCCCGCAAAGTGTGTGTCCCCCCTTGGAGGACGAGCGGCCAGCACTGACTGAAGTTCGCCACGTGACAGAGACCGGGGGACAGTGACTAAGAATGGCGCTCTGCAGCCACACTGTCAAAGTTCACGTTCTGATTCAGCATCCAGTGTGTACTTCTGGGCAAACTAAATGTAAGCTTTTGCCTCCATCTCCTCCTAATAGGAAGAGAGCACTTACTTCAGAGTACTTACACCTCCTGGAGCTGCTATGAAGGTTAAAAGGGTTTAAATGAGGAAAACTGATCCTGACCCTGCACGTAAGAGCTCAATTTGTTAAGTCCTCACCGCCGCCTTATTTGATTTTCCCTATGAAAGAGTTAATTTGTCCTTGAAGGAGGTTCCAATTGTGTCCCATTTTACCAGTGAGTGACCTAAATTTCACAAAAGCCCCCAGGCAGTGAGTGGCAGAGTAGGGCTGTGAACCCAACTGAGTTATGTCCACTTAGCAATTATGCTGTTTTACCACAGGACAAAACCTTCCCTGTCACATCTACCAAACTAAGCAAAGTCATATGTGAACATAAAAACGTAAAAAACTCCACACATTGGAAACTTTGTAACCAAAGTGGCAGTTAACCTAACTCTGCTCTTCCTTCAATGCTAGCTCCTGAGTTCTCTAAGTCTGGGCACTCCTGTTCCTTTGACATTTATCACCTGTCTCCCCCACCAGCAATCAGTGCCTGGGTCGTCTTCTTCTGGTCGCTTCCATCCTCCCTGAGCACTAAACTATCCTGAGCCACTATAACCTACTGTCATTTGTCCTTTCTGATTTCAGGCTCAACACTGCCACATCTTCTTTCCATTTATCAAGGTCTTTATTTTTCTTTTCTTTTTATTTGCTTTAACTTTTTTTTTTTTTAAAGATAAAGGCCTTACATGAAATTTGTTATACTTATTGCTATGAATCTAATAGTTTCTGTTGCCACTGGTAACAATATTTTTAATGGATTACATTTTCTACTTTATGGATTATAGGTCCATATGAACAATGATTTTTGCTCTTTCATCTACAGCATCTTTCTTCTATTTTCATTTGTTGTACTAATTAAATCTCTAGATTTTCTATGTAATTAAACACATCCAATGCAAATCTAATTGTTTCCTTTTCATTCTTGTGACTTGTCTGAACACATTATATAGAAATTTGAGTGCATAGTCTACTATTAGTGATAACACTGGGCATCCTATTTTGCTCTTTATTTTAAATCAAGTACTTCTAAAAGTTTTATCTTTAAATTAATGTTTAATACAGGTTTTCGGTAGGTATCCTTTTTCAGAATAAGATTTGTTATTATTCCTAGTTTGCTATAAAAGGTGTTATCATGAAGAACATTATATTTTCCTGGATGCTTTTTATACAACTATTGAGATGGTCACAATTCTCAGTGTTTTATATTATGTGGCACACTATTTCCAAAGATAGCCCAACCCACAAAGCTTTGTAAAGGCTCTATGGGAACTCTCTATATTATTCTTTTTTTTTTTTTTTTTTTTTTTTTTTTTTTTTTTTTTTTTTTTTTTTTTTTTTTTTTTTTTTTTTTTTTTTTTTTTTTTTTGCTTTTTGGTATGTGGGTAGCTCCCTGGCTGGGGATCGAACCCAGGCCGCAGCGCTGACAGCGCCAGCGCCGAAGCCTTAAGCCACTACACCACCAGGGAACTCCCTATATTATTCTTTTAAGTTTGGAATTAATACCAACTAAAATATTTTAAAAGGTGATTTGTGCATAGAATACCCCTAACTCTTAAAAATTACAGGGCCCTTTGCAAGCTGATCAATGAGTCCATTCTAGAATACCTGTACTTACACTGACTGCTTACTATTAGTTGGCCAAGGATTTCCACTGTGAATAAAGAATTCTATGACAATAAAATCTCACTTTCCTCCCATGAAAAGCAAACATGGCCCCACACCTAAGCACTCATATTGTAGCAGCTCTGTTTTTGGCTCACCCCCATTCCCCACCTGGACGGTGCCTGTGAGGGCCCCTTTAGTGTCACTGTGCCTCAGTTTCCTTCCCCCACAGGCTTATCGGGAGAACGGATGAAATGATGTCTGTAAAGTGTTCTCATTTGCGAGGATGAAAAGAGCTATAACTACAAAGTCAAAGCAGTATTAAAGAATATCTTTAAGCTGCAACCACTTCTGTCTTTTGAACTAGAGAGCCACAGGAGCATCAAAGGAGTGTCACTGTGTGTTGAATGCTGCTCTGGAGGCCTCCTCTGCCTGGACTGTTAACTTAGCCAATCTCTAGACAAGCTGTACAACGGTCTCCTGGAACACCTTGCGCAGAAGAAAGGAGGCAAATAGCCCGCATAGTTTGTTCCATTCTTCTGTGAGAG
>PVJL010001658.1:28354-245181 GCA_004026885.1 Lyroderma lyra
GGGGGGGGGGGGGGGGGGGGGGGGAGCCAAATTAAGCTTACGGGAAATAAAGCTAATCAAAGCCCAACAGTACCAAAGGGCACCAGAAACATTTCTACTGTATCACATCCCACAGGCTGGCTGAGAGCCCGGAATTTTCATTACAACTTTTCAAAGAGAAGGAAAAAAAAATGTTTCATAAAAGCATTATCAAGGCCCCAACCCAGGATGCCCTGCTGTATAACCAAAATTTGTGGGAGGTCAGCCTTCCAGGGAGTCAAAACCCCAGCACGCGGAACCGGGCAGGCCTTTTATTTAGTAGGAGGGGTCTGTACAACGACTACTGTTTTGCACTGAAGTCTCAGAGCTTCACAGATCATTAAAGGTTTCTGAACTACAGAGAAAGGAGGGCAGAGTTAAGGAAATAAATCAAAAGTTCCTCTGGGATGCACAATGCCTACTTGGAACAGGCTTCCGGCACAAATATCCCTCACATTAAACAACAGGGAGGACTTTTCAAAATAAAAGCAGAAAAGAGATTCATTTTGTTACAAACAATGCACTTTCTTTTTGGTTTAAAGGTTATGTGTGCCATAAAAAATAACTTCTGCCATGAGCGCTGGGGGGAGGGGGAGGCTGGACTGGGGGCAGATGGGGTAGCGGGGAAAGGAAACAAGCATAAATGAACAAAGGGTCAATCAGAAACGCTCAATGTGAAGCACCCCAAACAAGTTGAAATGTCTTGTCACATTTTAGAGGTAGGATGTGAGGGAGGGGAATGGTATTATTAGAAAGGAATTTCTCTCACACTGACTCCTCGCCATCCTTAAGAATTGAAATAATTTTCCCACAGCCAGAAAGAGTTCTCTTGTTTGTCTTGTGCAACACACACAGCTGAAGACCTGGGAAAACAGGCCGTGCCCTCTTAAACACAGAGTTGCCTGTTTCTTGAAGAAGTATCGGCTGTCTCAAAACCAGCAGAGGGAGTACAGCATGTGACAACAGGAAGTGGTCAACCGATAGCTAAGGATTTGTGTTTATCCAAGACAATGGTGGAGAAGCAGAGTTACAGACCTTCGGACCTCGCCCTGGTGTTATCCAGCAATAGTAAACATCCAAAGCACATGCTAAAAATCCAGAATGAAATGCCAGACTACCTACTCAGTCAGGACTAGCTGTTACAACCACCAGGTGAGGCCACAGGGAGGAGTGAACTGCCACACTTGGTCAGGAGCGTGCCGGGGTGCTCTCCCAGCACTCTGGAAAGAGGCGGGAGGGATCTAAGGAGGGCGAAGTCTATGTGAAAGGCAGAGTCCAATCTGGAAAACTGACAGCAAACACCAGAGCAATAATTTTACCTGCAAATCCAGAGCTCCTAGTTTAATCTGTGAACAGCCCATTCCCAGACTTTTTGTCTCTTGAGGGTGGGGGTGGGGGTGGGGTGGGGAACGTCATTCAAGCTTTGTTTTCAACAAATGGCTGAAACAGCAGCAGCAGAGAAGGCGTATGTCTTCTAAATGACTGCTACCTTAATCTTCAGCCAGAGTTTACCAAAAAGCATAGGATTGGGCTGAGGGATTGATTTAATGCCAAGATTTATCAGCATTGACAAGGCTCCTGGGGTAGTGACTAAGGCTAACAGTTCATCCTACAAGGAATGAGATGACTGTTTCAGGCATAATCGTGCTGTAGGTTTGGCAATGGAAACCATCTTTGCTCAGGTCCACTCCAAGTGTTAAAATGGCTTACCGGATGGTTGTCTGAGTATGCACTGCTGTATAGGAAAGGAGAGGCAGGTTAACCTTAAGATGTGTTAAACTCAGTAGAAGTTAAAAACCTATCATGTGGCTTTCTGTTACAGTTCAAAGTGTGTGCTGAATTAACAGATATACCTGCCTACCTACCTGCCTAGTGGGTAAGGCAAGGGACAGGAGCTACTCTGGCCACTCGACACTGCCAAGAGTCAAATGATAAGGGTCCAAAGGAGCTCACCTGGACGGATGGGGTGGGATGCAAAATCTTGCTTGGATAGCCTGGAGCCAGAAGCCTGGGCAGGAGGTACAACCAATGACCCTGCCCCATCTGAAGAGCTTCCGTGGAGGGTCACGGCAATAATTTTCTATGTTGTCAAGGGACATGACCAATATATGGGAGGTGAAGTGACTCAGATTCCAGCTTAATAAAATGAAGACATTTCAAACAATGGAACTGTCCCAAACCACCAGTCACATTTAATGGGTTCAATGCCACCAGGTTCTCAGGAATAGCAGGATAGCCAGCCTGTAGGAACAGAACCCCAGCCCTCATCTCCTCACCATGCTCAGTGAACCCTGTAAGTGCTTGCTGAGCAACTGGTGTTAGAAATAAACCCTGACGTTTTTACATTCGCACTGTCTAAACACCCTAAGCCACTGACTTCTAGAAACATATTTTAACACATGTAAGTACAGACATGCCTGGGAAGGTACTTAGCATTTGGGAAATTAGCAATTCGAACAGAATATAGTACAAAAGAAAATAGTAGCATTAGTGTGAGTCTAACACAACAAATGGATACATATACCTAACTGTAAATTTGCACATTTTATTATATACACAAATGACCCATTCTATCATCTGACTGTATTACTCGGCTTCATCACCTAGTAGACACCATATGGCACAGACAAGCACACAGACTAATCTCGTGAGTCATCTGATAGGCTTACACAGTCAAAAGATGTAAGGGCTTCTTCAGGTTTTGGTAAGTAAATTCAGTCCACTGAACAGAGCAAATTTTGAAATTTATCTTAACAGTTTTGTTCTGTTTTTATCCCACATTTCCAGAATGTCTAGAGTGTGCCCAGTTCACTTGCTGCCACTTAACTCTGCTGAAGCTGGCTGGGTATCCAGATTTACTGGGCCTACTTCCTTTAGAATTTAATTGTTCCACAAATTCCAAATTTTTCCTCCAAAACTGAAACACCTTCCTGGACAACTTAAGGCCACAAACCTCTGACCTGATTCAATGTAACTCATTAGCACATTTCCAAAATGGAGCATTTGTGTGAAGGAGAGCTGATTCGGATCTCGGGAGGAATCTGGCTGAATCAATAATTACCAAGTCCCAAAGGTGCTAGACCTGTGCTGCTCGAGTCCTCTAAAATAAACAAACAAAAGTTACCATTTCTTGCCAAACTCAAGAAAAATCCAACTCCTGCAAATGGGAACAAAGAGATAATGGCTGCAGTGAAACTACATAACCAAAGCACCAAAGGAAAAACACTTCAACTGAAAATTGTGCAGAACATCCTTAGTGGTGTTTCACTCATACAGCAAAAGACACAGGATAAAAAAATCCAGAATGTTTTCAAGATAATAAAATGGCACATGATGGTGACTCACTGACTGACTAAAAGGGAAAACAATCCATAAACAGTCACAGGAACTTTGCAAAGCTGCAGGATCTGGCAATGCTGAACCTCCTCCATCTCACTTGGCTCTCACCTCAGGTATGTATGTGCATGCGCGCGCGCACGCGCACACACACACACACACACACACACACACACTCACACTCTAGTGACTGTTTTGAAGCCAAGCAGCAATTGGCTAATGGCTTACTTTACTGCTTAAGACAATATTTTATTCTTGACTCACTCAATAAACCTGCTGAGAAAAATAAACAATGGGCTTCAATCTTATAAATAATCTAGAAAACAAAATTGCTATGCAAACAGTAGAGGGGACTTACTGCCCATGATAAACAGAACAGGAAAGTCCAATGTGGCTCAGTGAACCCAAAGGCCTAGTCTTACCATCTTGAGACTCTATAAGGATTTTCCGTGCATTAAACCAGTCTAAGGACTGGGGTATCCAGGTTTCAACTGGTCTTTAAAACAGTGTCAAAGCAAATCATAAAACCAACACAAAGAACTAAAGATGAGGAAAACTTTTCTTAAAAACATTGAGGAGTTTTAATCTTTTAGGACCATGTATATCCATGGCTACAATGTATGAGTATTTCTATCCCTCACATTCACACATGTGTGAACACATGCACACACTATTTCATTTTTAGCAAATATTAAGGGCACTAAAGGTGACATAAAGAGGTATTAAAAATGAGGTTCCTGATCAGAAGGCCTTCCATTCTATATAAATTCATGTGTACAAAATAAAAGTGCTTGGGGGAAAAGGAAGCAGAGTCTAAAGTGCAAGAACAAAATGAAATAAATATTATTTTTTAAAATCTTTAAAGAGTAGAATACAATTCTGCTGAGAGAAGAGTTGGGCTCTTTGTGCAGCAGCCCAGTCCCCAGAGGAAAGAGCTCCTGGAGCTCTCACAGGACCTCCACAGCTGAGGTCTGCCACCTCAGTGACTGTAACTCAAGACCCTCCAGAGAACACAAGCCTGCAGACCTCTGAACTAGACTACGAGCTCCATGAGGGCAAGCACCCTCTTGTGCACCTCAGATACCCAACAGTGAGCAGAGGCTTTGGGTACCGAAGGTTCCCCTCAACAGTTCTCACAACACTCCCAGTTTTGCTAACTGCGATGATGGTTTCAATGCCTCAAAGGCCAAATGCTATGAATGACGATGCCACAAACTAGAGGATTCATAAGATGACGGATTTAAGACATTTGAACAAAGAACTGTATTTCCAAAGTGGAAAAATGAATGAAGGCCATTAATATTTCAAAATTAAACACCTCAAAAAAGAAAATTTAGCTTAATGAAATTCTGTGTCCCAAGACAGGTTTCTCCTGCTTGTTTTTCCTATTTTTATAATAAAAATAACAGTTTTCAAATTACATACAAGAGGAAAATAATGTTTATGGGTGGGAGGGTTGTCTTTCCCACCGCTATTAAGCAGCTGTGAATAAGACTTGAGGTGAATGCTTCTCTTTTCTTTTCAAAACAATTAATTTTTATTCTATTTTCTAAATATTAGTCAAGGTCATAACTTCAAATAAGATTAAAATGAACCAAATATGCAAGGATTATGATTTCAGGTACATTTTAAAACTTATTTTTAGCATCAGCTTTTAACAGACTAGATGTATTTTTTTAAAACACAAGCAAACCGAATTTTCAAAGTTAGGATGGGTTCACAGATTTTATTAAGGCTAAAAAATACCTATTTACACTATCAAATATGAGTTACAAGTAGAGGAAACTCATTGACTATAACCACAGTAATCACAACTTGTAAGTCTTCTTAAAGACTATTTCTAACAATCCATTTATTTTACTCGCTAATAAAATGGGTGAATCTATTTTGGCTTAAAAGTCATAAATGTCTCCATCTAAAAGTCACCAGGTAACCGAGATCCAGCCAGATCATAAGAAATATGGGTTAGCAAATACCAATAGCAAATAAATAGCAGATCCTTATAAGCAGCACTGTATTCAATAACACTTTAAAAGTTTTCATTTGAGAGTAGTTTACGCAATACATCGCATACAATTGAAGCACTCTCAAGCCACCCCCACCTGTTCTAATTTGCAGGATAAAGCTAAAGACAGGCCTAAGAAATTTATAATGAGAGCAATAAACACACAAGGTCCTTGCTTTAAAAAGTCACCTAATTTGTTAAGACCTTTTTCTTCCCCCAACATCAGCACCAAAGGTTTCTTACATGCAAATTTCCTAACTGCTTTACTTAACACAAGGGAATCAGCCAATCTCTCTTAATTACCCCAGTCAGAACTGGACCACTGCCCAGTCAAATATCCATATAGTTTAGACTATCAGAATGAATAGATTCAAGCTGCTGCTTCATTTTAATGGGAACAAACCCCCTGCATGGAAATAACTATAGGATCATAGTACTTGCTGCCAAAATGCAGTGTCTGTTTCTATCTAATCACTTCTGCCTTGCATGGAAAATTCCAACTTTCTCTGCATCTACTGGAGGACAAATTATAAGTTATTTGTAACTGATTATATACGAAAAGGTATGGCCCTTAAATGTCTATCTTTTTACCCAATCTTGCCCACCTCTCAAAGTATGTATTTCTTTTTCAGATATAAGGTATGCCAGTGAAATAAAGTACACACAGCACCTGAAAACTCTGTAATATTAAAAATGTAAACTTCATAATAATAACACCATCCTTTCAAATAAAAAGGTTTCTGTTAGAAACAAACAGGGTCTAGCCTAGCCTGACTCACATACTGTGACTGCATGTCACAAGGTAAAGAGAAGGACACCAGTTTTTAGATGAAATATGACAGGAGTTACAGCTGTGCTTCTAGGGAAGAGGGAAGCTGTGTTAAGAAATTCTATTACTGGGAATGGAAAGAAGCCCAGGTACTTTCCTGTATGTTTGAAATACTTTGTAATAATTTGAAAAACAAATTCAAGTCCTAACAGTGAAACAATTTACAACTTTAACAGAATAAGAATGAATGTGACCTAAAGGCTGAGGATTCTGCATTATGGTAAACAGCAGCACTTCCCAAACTTGCATTCCAATCACCTGGGGAGCTTATTAAAATGCAGATTCTGGTTCAATAGTAATGGAGGGAGAGCCCAGGAGCCTACAATTTTAACAAACTGCTGGTGATGTGGTGATGCTGTTGGAGGATCACACTGTGAGTGCTGAGGATACAAGCATTTTCAGTTAAAGCTCTCTGGTTTAAAACTAAAGTACTGTATATGGCTATGACACATTTGTGTCCTCAATAGTATCAACCTATTCAGGAAGTCCATACTTTGTTATGTAACATTAGATTACGCATAATGAAGCCAGAAAATTGTTTTTCTAAGGTTATAATCTTAAATTAAATATAACCATGCTTAATGCTCAAACTGAATGCTAGAGTTATTTTTTAACCTCTTAATATCAACAGAACCTTGATTACTCAGTCCTAAAGCCCTTTTTCACAGCAGTTATTCTTTGCTAGGGAAGTATGCACTATGCAAGAGATATTTTGCCCAAACAAATGAACAATATTTAGCAGTCATGTACATATTTAATAGAATGCATCCCCAGAAATGTGGCTGAGAAAGGTGGTCGATTTTCATGTTATTTCTCAAATTAAAAATTTAAACCTCTAATACATACCACCTAAAGTGTTAAAACAAACAAACAAACTCCAAACCCCTAAACATCAAAACCACCTATTCTTTCCCTGTGCTCTTGGTCCCATTCAAAAAAACAAGACAGACTTCCATTTCTATAAATCGCTTTTAACTCCCCATTTTCTGTTTTACCTAGGCTGACCATACGTACCATTTGAAACAAGGCAGTATGGTTTTCTTCTGTCTTGTTTCAAATGGTACGTATGGTCAGCCTGCTGACATCTTGAATTTAGCCCAGTGAGACGAGGCTGACCATATGTATCGTTTGAAACGTGACAGAAAAAACAGTACTGTCTCGTTTAAAATGGTACATATGGTCAGCCTAGTCTTACCAGAAAACAGAATTGTTTCGAGAACCTCCTCTATGGTCTCTATCTTGTTCATTTAGCATACAAGCTCTCACTTCTCTTCTTAAATGCTCTTTGAAGAGTGCAGGGTCCTCCAAATCTACCTCCAGGCCATCATTTGGGCCTAAGTCTACTGCATCAACTCGTGCAAACTTCTCTGCAGCCACCACATTAATGTATTAATGCTCAGGAGGCATGGTTTGCAATTTCCTGTCTCCAGGGCCTTTGCTCATGGTATTTCCTGCAGTTGGAAAGTCACTTTTCCTCCTCCTTCCCTATGGCCTGTCAAAAAAAAAAAAAAAAAGTATCCTGCCCTCAAAGTTCAGTTCAAACACCACACCCTCCCAACAGCCTTCAGGAAGCCCTCAGACTCTGTGCTCTGAGGGGCCGGAACCTCCCTCACCAGGGCCCTAGCACAAATGACCAATCACGGGAGGCATGCAAGTGTTTCTCCTCCCAGCTGTAATGCTGGCTCCCTGTGGGGCAAGGCTGGCAACGTGCTTCTCACCTTGCTTCTCACCTCACTCACTGCAGTGCTCAGTGGGTGCAAGTGAAGTTCTAGTATAGTAAATACTAATACACCAGCAACTGGGTTTACAAATAACATGAGTTTAATTTCTACTGGATGAGGTGCTCAAAAGTAAAACCAGAGATGAGAAAGGTAGTTAAGGGCATGTATACATATGCCTTTTCACCTTCTCCATCCAGAGGCTAATTACAACTTTGGGGGTACCTCTTCTCTCTACCAGGTTGCAGCAGATCAATTTGTCTTCTCATTAATGCTATTTGCATCTGAGATGGGTCACTGAGTAAGTGGCTCCCTGTCTATGATCCAATGTGGCTAAATTTGTCTGAGCAACAGTAGACAGAGACATATAGGAGACAGAGGCCAACCAGGATTCAAGTGACAATCATCCAGGTGTCAGACATGGAACATCCTTAGTTCAAACAACACAAACATTTTCAGCATGAAAGAAGATACATGTCACTGTCATCTGAGTAATCATTCTCATGATTTTGAAGAAAACTGCAATATGTGTAGACTATCAAACAAAAAACTACTTCTGGAACACTCATGATTTTACATTATTCATAACATGGATTCCTCCCCTGGTAATTAAGATTCAACTCTCTTGGGGCTCCCGTTTTTTCAGGCGTTAACCTTAGCATCAAAGGTCACGTAATTCATCAGACCAAAGAGTACATGGAAGTGCTTAGAGCAGAACCCAGAAAGCCTGGTTCTGACCATCTTCTTAGAACCTACCTCAGCTATGGGAGAGTAACTGTGATTTACACAGATGTATTCATACTCAAGATTCTGATGTGGTTTAGGCCAGATACTGTCTTGGGAGAGAAGAAGTACACAGCAAGGGGAACCTGAGATGCTCAGCAAAGATTCCTTAGTGTAATGTATTACTAATTATCCATCTTCTAAGCATATTGAGGGAGGCAAATGTTATAGAGAAAGATAATAACCTATAAGATATCTGCACAACCATGATACTGAGGAAAATATCTGACCTGCAGCTATCCTCTTGGGGACCATGTCAACATGTAAAAGTCACTCAACTAAATCTCTGTAAACAGTTGGTTTTGTAGTCACAGCCACTATTCCCACTTCAGTGGGCAGCAGTGTTCAGAGAAAAGCCCAATTTAGCTCCTACGTAATAAACACCAGAAACCAAGAGTGAGGAAAGCTGTTTATGTCCATGCCCACGAGGAACCTGTCAGCATGACAGCACTGAATGAGCTGGTGAGCATGGAAGTCTTAACAGAGCTTCAAGACACAGAAAATCCATCCCTAAATTAGGCACTGCCCTCCACCCGGTTTTTCAATTAGAAGTATTCTTGGCAAGACAAATGAATAAAAACGGGCAATTTCTTCTTATACAGGCTCAGTTTATTTACAAGTGGAAAATAATTCTGACTTTTCATAGCCTTTATAGCTAGTCTACGTAGTTTTGGGGGTAGATGGGAAGAACAATTATTTTCAAGTGTTTCAATGTACTTTTTATAGACATTATCTTATTTAAATTCTCAAAACTACTTTAAGGGGTAGAAGGATCACCCAACTTTTACAGATAAAGATATGAAAGGACAGAGAGGTTAGACAATCTGCCTAAGGCCCCCATAGCAGGTAAATGGCAGAGGAGACAAGAAAGGATTGTATGGAGTACCTATAAAATTCTCATGCAAAGAAACACCAATTTATAGAAGATAATTTCCCAGTTCTGATCAAGATCTGACCTGAACTCCCCAATGTGCACAGTTAAGAGAGATCATCGAGTACTCTCATTAGCGCGAAGGCCAAGAATAGAACACAGGTCTGCTGACCCTCTGCCCATGCCCAATCAGGCGTGTCTTTTGGATGCTTATACCCTTCTGAAGTTTCAAGTCAGTTGAGAATAGCAAAGAAATGAGTTAATTCTGGTAAAGAGAAGAGAACGTGGAAAGTATCGAAGGATTTTCCATAAAAAGACGCATGACCATATAAGGAATTCCACCAAGGAAATTTCCAACCAAGAACACTGGTACCTGCTTATTTCCCCATCTTTTGCAGTAAAGGCAAAAATAACCTTTGCCCTCCCCTCTCTAAGAGTTGTGAATGATTAGCTTGCCTCTGTTGATAACTAAGGAACACGTAAGCGGAGTGCCTGTCCCAGCTGATTAGAATATGTACAGATTTACCGAACTGCCAACCTCCCCCCAGTCCGTGTAAAACCCAGCAGGATACTAGGAGCAGTCAGCCTGTGAGCCCTAAGAAATGTTCCAGGGCTGCAAATGACTGTCCCATCGGCTCCCAAGGTCCTGCTCCTTAAAGAGGACGGAAAGAGAAGACTGCTGGGTGCCAGGGAGGTGAAGAGAGGAGCCATGTGGCGACTTGGGAGACTGAGATGTGGAGAGGTGGTGAGGAAGGGGCTCAGGAAAGAGGCGGTGGGGAAGGGGCTCAGGGAACCAGAGAACTCGCTCAACAGCTGGTATGCTGAGAACTTCTCTATGGGAGAGAAAAAGCTACTTACTGAGTCTGACATCATCAATGAGAATAAGGGGCCACCAAGAGCAGGCAGAAAAACAGATCCCAAGACCCTTACCTAGGTTAAAGGGTTACTGCGATCCGTTTCCACTAGGGAGATAAAAGTCTATATAAAGTGGCATTTCCAAATGCTGGTCAGTAGATTTTAGATTTAATGCTTAGATTTAATGCTATTATATATATATATATTTTTTTAAATACAGAAAGATAAAATAATTGTTGAGTGATAGCTTGCATGAACTTCACTGCTTGCAACTTTTAGCAGAGCACAGGGAGAGCTAAAACGTTGAGTTCAGGGTTTCTGATCTGGCCTATCACATCAGAGCAAACTTACTCACTGATTGCTCATTTTCATTCAAATTTGACCAAAACGAAATTCCTGAACTTGGCTAAAGGCATTTTAGTTTTTTAAAGTATTTATCAAACTTCAATAACTGAAATCTTCAAAAAAGTTAAAAGTGTTTCTTTCACTGTTCTATATTACATACCTGTTTCCAATCTGTTCTACGAAGAGCAAAAAAATACATTGGTTTGATAGACTGATTACATATTTTACTTTAATGTCTGTAAAAAATTTTCGCTTTTTAACATTCTTGGAATGACCCATCTCAGCATATTCAGAGGTACAATAAATATTGAAGTTAATTATGATTGATTGATGCAAACCACTGATTTATAAGAGGCTCTACTTGAAATCTCAGAACCTGTCTTTCTCATTGAGTTACTGCTGTTAAGGTACTATACAGAAAGTGTCCATATTTGCTTTAACATTCACTAAAAACAAAAACAGAATAAAAGAATCAAAATTGAATAAGAGGAAATCAATAAACACCCAATCATGGAAATAAAACCAACAACCATCACCCAAGAAAACAAAAAAACAACCCACCTACTTTTATAAGGAATATTCTTCATCCATCTCCTTCCCTGTTTCCACTCCTTCCTTTCACTCCTGGAGAAAACATCTGCATATTCACCCCCACCCCTCCAAGTTCTGCAAAGCACTTCTTGTTACTGAACTCTGCTTCAGCCAGAGACACTGGGAAGTGGCCAGTCCTCCTCCACCCGCTGCCTCCCCCACCACTGGGCCTAGCCAGAACAGGACTCTCCCCCATCCTCCTCCAATGGTACCTGCAGATAAATGAAACGGAATCCCTTGCTAATATTCTCCTGTAATTTCACTCTGAAGTTTCTTCAGCAAACCCTCCTACCCCAAGTTTAGTAAGAGTACTCATCAAATCTGTCGCTCAGCTTTGTGAAATATCAAAGGAATTTTTTTGAATCTCATTTAAGCAATTTATAACAATCCTTGTTCATCTATCAAATGAAAAGTACAAATTTTTAAGCCTGGAAAATTAAAGAGTTAAAACTACTCTTCAAAACACAGCAACATTAAATATAGAAAAAGTCCCAACAATTCAAAGTATATGAGCTACAAACCACATTAACCAAATCCAAACTAGTGATAAATGACATTTCCTAGTTCAGCCACTCACTGTATTTAAAATTAGATGTTAACTCATCCCCCTCCCCCCCCCAAACCCCTTTATCTTCTGTTGCCAAAGACCTTTCTGTTCTTACAACAGAAGTTCACTTTGGGAGGGGGTAGGAATAAAGCATAATCTGTCACTTTACTATCTAGAATCATGAGCACAAGCTAAAAGTGAAGGAGGTAGAATGAATCGGATCACAGAAGCCAGCCCCAGTCTGAGCATTGCATAGGGTTAAAGGAAACCATTTCATAAGATCAAGTGCACAGAAGCAGCAGGAGCAAAGAGGAAAAAATCAAGTTACATAAAGTCCAATTGTACTCACTGTTTCCTTATTGGGAAGTAGCTCCTTTCTAATTCTGAAGAAGTTCTTGCCGTACTGCCTGAGCCCCTTAACGAAGCGTTTCTGTGATAAAGAGAAATAACAAATGGGATGTAAAAAATGAAAACAAAACAGGATGTCAGCAAAGCAAAGATATCTGCGATCAGCAGAGTAACAACCACAAAAAAGTCTTAACCAGGGAATGTTGACTGGGCTGGGGGTACTTCAACAGCGATCTGGGACTCAGGGCCATGGCAGGCCCCCGACAGGCAGCCTTCATCAGAACCGCAATCCCCACCCCACACAGATTTAGGGAAGGACATCCTGTGTCTGAGGCTAAGAAGCAGTCTGTGCCGTCTGTGCCACCAGACTGCGCACCGGTCCACGAAGGTATAAACAACAAATACGCTCCGCGTTTCGATAAAACAGCGCACTGCTTTCCACTTGAGAACGAGGCTTCCCAGAGTGGCGAGCAGAAGGGAGGAAACAGAACCAAACCTGGAGACTTTTCTCCAGAAGGGCACCATAGAGGATTAAAAGGCCCTTTCGTTAATCCAAAGAATTCACCGGGAAGGCACGGACATCGCGGAAGCCCACTGGGGACCCCCGAACCCCAGCTGTACTGCTCGGCCATCTCTGTCACTAAAAGCCACTCCAAGGCATCAAATAAAGAATCATCAGCACCCCTTCCTCCTTCCCGACGCCCCTCCCCAATCCCCCTCCACATTTCCTTAGGAGTCTGGAGACTTTCACTTTGTCCCATTCCTCTCGGGCAGCCCCTGCCCGCCCCAGTGGGGGCAGCTCCCGGCTCTCCCGGTCCCCCTACCTCGGGGCTCCAGGCTCGAAGCCCAGTCCCGTGCGGCCGACCTCCGCGACACCTCCCGCCCGGGTGGGCGCGGGCGGCCGGGCAGCCACAGGTACGCCGGACCGGCGCCGAGAGCACTCAGGGTTCGGGGCGGCGAGAGGCCGCGCCTGTCACTGGGCTCCTGACGGGATCCGGCTCCACAAAGCGCAGGGCGGAGGCGGCCGGGGTGGCTTGGCGTATGACCACGGCAGGCCGAGCGCAGGATGCGGGGGGCTCGGGGCTGGGGCCACCGCTGCCACCAGGGGAGGAGGCTGGAGCGCGGGGCGCAGCGCCCGGCGCGGCCGCGGGCGGCTGCAAAAGACGGCCTGGATCGCCGCGCTACCCGCCGCGCTACCCGCCGGTCCCGCACTCCGGCCCCCACCCCGGGGCTCTGCGCCGGGCCCACGCCAGAGCCTCCCAGGACCCGGGCGCTCGTATCTCGGTTCCCCCTTTCCGAGCAGCAGGAGTAAATCCCGGCAGCAAAGCACAGAAACTTCCTTCCTATCGCGGCGAGAGTGAGCAGAGGGGACCCGCGGAGCCGGAGCTGGGCGGGCACTCGGGGCCCTTCCCCGGCCGCTCCGTCTCCAGTCCTCCCTCCCTCTCGGCGGGCAGAGTCGGCAACACGACGGCAGCACACCCACCACCCCACGGGCTGCGAAATGGGAGACTGGCCCCGGCAACCCCCGTGGTCCCTTCCGGCCGGGGATTGTGGGCGGCCGCTCCTGCGCGGCCCAGGCAGCAGCCTGCACCTCACAGGGCGCCGTTTCACAACTAAATCACCGCGGAAGCTTCCCAGCCAATAAATCACCTGCCCACCAGGAGGAGAGTCCCTCCCACTCCCCGCGTTTGAGACCAGCCGGGCAAATGCAGCGAAGAGCCAGACTTGGCCTGCAAGACGGATCTGCAGCCTCCTACTCCATTCCTAGAGACTCTGCATTTTCGCTTTTCACCCTTTTCTAAGATATGACTCATCATTGCCAATTTTCAATATAATTCGTATGGTCCAAAGGAAAAGTCTGCCAAGGCACAGAAAAGAAGCCCTCCTCTAGTCTGAAGAAGAGTGACCTCTGTTACTTGACAAAAGTATCGTTCTGACGATCCACATCCTGCGCTACGTGCAAGACTTCTCCACCAAGGACACGGAGAGGGCTAAGGCTACCCTGCCCTCAAGGAGCTCCAAGGCACACAGGTAAAAACAGATCAATCGCTGGGCCCTTTAGAAGAGCATCAGAGGAACAAAGGGCAGTAGGTGGGGCTAAGAGGAGGAAGCAACTTACACAGCTGACAGGAAGTGACAAGGAAGAGCAGGATATTGCCAGGTGGACTCCAGCAGGACTTCAAGCGGAGGAGTCAGGCAGGAAAGGAATAGAGAACATTCTGCGGACTTAAAGGAGGGCAGGGTGTGCAGAAAGGAGTGCCAGCAGATAAAACTGAAGGGATAGAGAGCCTCCTAACTGTAAGACCAGTGAAGTTTAAGCATGAGCGGTCCATGAAAAGACTGGATAATGACTGCTCCAGTGGCAGTGTGGCTGTGGCCTAGGCATGGATTAGGGACAGCCCTGCTGCAATACAGAGAGACCAGTTAAAGAGAGGCTGGTGAGATAACCCAGGTGTGAGATGAGGAGGGCCTAAACTTAACCTCAGCCATTAGAATTAATGCTTCTTCATTTAAGTACAATAGACTCTCAGTTAACTGACACGCTGGGGATTGGTAGATGGCCAGATAAATATAAGTAGACTCTTTGTTGATGGCACAATTTCATTCATTCATTCATTCATTTTTGCTGGTTGCTCGAGTTCCAATAAATGGAAAGTCTATTCTATTTACTGAGCACCTAGCACAGAGAGGGATTTAAAAGTAGCCATGCACCTTTGCTAAAACTGTGATTCACTTTTTAGGAGGTGACATAAATGTGTCTAAAGTCATTACAAAACAACCTGAGAATTCAGCCAAACTTAAAGTAGTGAAGTGCAGCTCCTCAGGGCAGCCAGGGGGCCGAGAAGAGATGTGGACTACGCAGTCCAGAAAGCCTTCACCAAGGCAATGAGGCACAGGCCAGATCACAGACAACAGATTCTGCACTTGCAGAGGTGGAGGGGTTTGAAAGGCCCTCCTTGAAAGCAAGAGCTGGAGGATGGGGCATGGGTTACAGGAGAGGAGCGTCTACACAAAGTTGAGGTGGGTGATCCAGCCTGAGTCAGACGGTAGAATGCCAAGACCATGTAATCTGAATGTGGGTGTGATGCCAAAGGACATGCAACAGGTTTAGTAGGAGAGGCCAACATTATGGAGGTGGCATCTGAGAAGGACTGACCCTGGAACAGGAGGATAGTGCGGTGGAACTGAGTGAACTTGAGTTCAGATCCCGATTCTCCTACTTGTTATAATCCTCTGAACACCATCTATTCAATTAACAGTTGTTAAGTGCCTACTATGTGCCAGGAGCCTTACATATATTAATTCAAAATCTTAACAACCTAACAGTAAGTACTATTATTGTCCCCATTTTACAGACAAGGAAGCTGAGGCATAAATAGTTGTTAAGGCAGACCAAGGTCACCCAACTCCTCAGAGCCAAAGACAGAATTCAAGCCCAGGCCCTCAAATCCATGCCCTGCTTGGCCACACTCTCTGTGAAATGGCAAAAAGAGAACCAGTTCCAGTCATGGTACCATGATCTGTGACTCTGCCCTTCTCTATTGACCCCAACATCAAATCACCAAGTCTTCCGTATCCTTCCTACGAAAGGTCTTTCAGTGCCCTCCTTCCTTGCCCATTCCAGGGCTAGTCCCAGGCCAAGCCCTCTTTCCTACTAGCTAGCCTATCAACACACCTCCCCCATCAAACTCGTTACAAACCTCTGCAAGGAATTTTTCAAAGCCCGAGATTGCATCTTGAGTCTGTCCTCCTCTTAGTCCCCACCTATGAACAGCCCTTTGATCTATTCAGGGTGGTGTCACACCCCTCAGCCTGGAATTCAAGGCCCTCCAGGGTCCTGTCCCTTTCTCCCTTTCCTACCAGTGTCCAGTAATGCCAGTTGACCCATGCTGCAACTGTGTGAACTCCAGACTCTAGGGTATCTTTTCAACTACTCTCTACAGCCTCCCCAAATACCTCCAGTTTACTTCAAACCCAAGTTCAAATTCCTCCCACTCCAAAATGAAATTTCCCTGACCATTCCGTCCCATTTATCTGGCATTTGTTTATATAGGGTCACATGTACTGATAGTCTATAAGCTCTAAAAAGACAGGAATTGTACACAGTGGAGACAGACTGTTAAGAGTCAAAGGGTCCATTTTGAACTCTGATAACAGAGTTGACTTTCTTAGTTCCATGACACCAAACTCTCCTGATTTTCCTTATATTACTCGGCTTAATTCTCTACTCAACCTCTAAATGTTGGAGTCTTCACAAGGCTTAGTTCTAGGCTTTCTGTTCTCCAATATGTCTCCCTCCCAATATGTCTCCCATTGTACCCTTGGCTCTATAAGTATCATCCAGGATTCTCATGGCTATTTCTAAGGCTAAATCTACGGTCCAAGCCCATTGGGAACTTGCTTGAATATCTCAAAGACATTTCAAACAAACTGCTTCCAGAAATATGAATTTGACATCTGGTGGTGAACATAAACCACTTCTGTCAATGTATTTGTGCAATACTATCAAGTGCAAAGCACCACTGGCTCCACTTCGTAAAAAAAAAGGAAGTAAAAGCTTCATGTGGCCTATACTGTTACTTCTCTATGGAAAGCCGCAAGGCCTCAGAACTGGTAAAACATCTGCTTCTCAGAGACCAGCCTTTACCTGTGGTTTACCAGAAATGTAGAGTAGCCTTTAAAATCGAAACAAAGCCAAGCTACTCAGAGCAGTCAATGATTAGAATAGGTCAATATATTAAACAGGTTTCTGAGGCTGTAGTCTCCTTTCCCTCTTATTAATTTATCTCTCTTCAAATGAAGACCTTGACGTTTTTAAGACTTCAATTTAATAATTAACACTACCAACTTAAAAAAAGACTGGTACAGGCATACCTCCAAGATACTGTGGGCTCGTTCCAGGCCACGCAATAAAGCGAGTATTGCAATAAGTAAGCCATAATCTTTTTGCTGGTGGAGGGTCTTACCTTCAATTAGTAAAACACAACATCTGTGAAGCGCAATAAAGTGAAGCACAATAAAATGAGGTATGCCTATACTGTAAGCTTCTAAATGACACTTCAAAGACATGGTCTGTTTCTTAACAGCCTTCTAGTAGTAGAGCTGAAATTCAGCATTTCCAGGGCTGAAATTCAAGGTCTCATGAATTATTGCTGTGTCCCTTAGCTTTTCTGTCCTTGATGGCATACAGATAGTAGAATGCTAGGATGCCAAGGGTGAAGGAGAAAGAGGACTGTGTTGACTTAAAAGGCGGTAACTTGGGCTGGGTCATGCTCCTGGTGCTGAGCAGTCCTGCTTTTTACGCTCCACAGACCTGCAACTCAGCCACACTCAGGTGCACAAGCTGAGGGTCTTAGGGGTGTTGGCACTTGTTTCTTTGGAATAGTTTCCAGTCAACCTCACCATATGTTCAGGGGTGGGGGAGAGGCACAAAACAAGTCCTTTTCTATTTCTGAAACCCCATAGCCAGATAAAATCCAAATATAAATATCAATTTATTTATGCCAAGGGGATTGTGCTTTGTTTTACAAACTTGGTTTGTGGTTGCGTGCCAGTTTTTACTTCATCTACTGAAATATGTTTTGACAGAACATTGTATAAATTTAAGGTATACAACATGTTGATACATTTTTATATACTGTAGTATGATTGCCATTGTAGTGATAATTAGAACCTCTGTTACATAAGCATGCTTTAGTTTTTAAATAAATTGCTATAGTTTTCCACTACTGAGCTAAAATTTCATATCATCATCAGGAGTTACCTACCTATAAGTTCCTAATGGAGCAAATTTAACTCCTGGCTTTAAAAAAGTGAGTTACCTGAACACATCCTTAATTGTTAAACTGGGTTTTAATAGAATCTGGAAAGCTTTTTGGCAGAATGCAGAGAATATGAGATTCAAACTCAGAAATCCTAGGACCTAGTTTGCTCCTCTGTTCCATAAATGAAATTCTGACATGGCTGTTTAAACACAGCCATTTTTGAAATGGGAGACACTTAATAGGAATAAACATAATTAGGTCAAAATGCAGTAACATTTTCTCTTACAATAAAGTAACATGTTCAAAAGTTCCTTGTGCTACTGCTGAGCTGAGCCTGCCCCATTTCAGAGCCTCCCAAGCCAAGCTTTGATCTAAGTGATGAATGCCTTACTGACTACCTAGGTACTGACCCTCTCCACCCGCAGGGTGGCAGGGTCGGCCTAGGGCAAGCAGCTTCATTGTTGTGTGTCACGATGTGAAAGAGGTAGGGAAAGACCAGCCTATACAACAGTGAAGATGGCTGAGACTGAGGAGTCCTAGGATATGCCAGCCATGTCTTAAGGGCTCTATGTGTGCTGCCTCATGGAAGCATCACAACAACCTTAGGAGGCAGGGACTTTATCTCCATTTTACAGATAGAAAAACTAAGCGTGTCACTATATCTTTGAACCAGGACTGGAGGGTCAAGGGTGACGAATATAAACAATCGGGAACCTCAGGGATGGGGTGAAGCCTAAGAATGGAGTCAGGGATAGGGTGTGGATCAGGAGTGTAATGAGCATCTGTTGCCTGTGCATGCATTTTGAGATTTTAAGTGTTTCCCAAAAATCTATAAATGAACAAGGCTATATATTCTTGTAACTTAATTTATTCTTGCCTCAATTTATCCTTTAAATTGGTTGAAAAATACCTATCCTACTGATTTAAAAAAATATATTCTGAATATAAAATTGGATAGTACACAGAAGAGTACTGGGCTGAGAGTACATCCTTCAAAGAATAAGGTGTGCTTATCACCCTCGTCTGCACACGAAAAACCACCAACATGGCTCATTTCAAGTGCTGGATATGACCTGTGTGTGCAGCTGAGGAGAGAGGCAGGAAGAGGGGGGTCTATGCTACAGAAATGGCTAAGAGATAACTCTGCATTAAACCCTGGCTGAGAGCTTTCAAAATTAACTCCCTCTGGTGAATTTTAACTAGTGCATCACAGTCAGAAACTCACCAGGACTTCTGAAAAGTGACTTCTACTCAGTCCTCTTGCATAAGTGTTTGGAAAACACTGTAGGTATTAAAATGATTCCCACTGTGAAAATGGCTCCTTCTGCTCTACCCTGTTTTCTGTACAAAATTATGTTAATAGCTTACTGGTTCTCAAGGGACTGAAGAATAGGCATATCTGCAAGTGAACCACAGCTGTCCCCAGCCACCATGCTCCCAACAGAGATAAAAGTGTAAGCTCATATGCCAGGCACTGCATAAGAGGATGTCCACTGCTCTTCTGAAGGTGGAGAGCAGCAGAACAGTATCAAAGCTGGTCCTAAATGTGGGCCTATGTTCATGAAAGGGACAGGTGAAAAGCTGAGAACACTGATGGCAAGCAGAAGTGAAAGCCTTCCCACACATCTGTATCACGCAAGGCCTACCTGATCAAGCCCCTAGAAACAGACGATCACATTTCATCCAGATAATCGTTTTTGCTACAGGTTTCCATCACCCCACCTCTGAAACACATTTCCTGCTGGAGGTATACTATTAACGCTGCTTGAAAAGTATCATTTGATTTTAAATATTTAGTCAACACATTAATGAAAGTGTGACCTAACTAAAGCACTACTTTTTCCACAGCAAACAGTGCCAGAACCCGAGGAGACATGCCAGCAGGCCATGTGGGCATTTCCAAAGTTTCTAGTATGTTGCTCCTGATTTCTGACTCCACATTGTAAGTATACTTAGAACTTACTAGCATTATTCTCAACTGTAGATACTAGTTTCATTAAACTAGTTATAGTTTTAAAAAGCAAGCATGATAACTATTTAAATTAATAATCACATTTTTATTGATGAATCTTATCTCTTCTAGATCTGATAGTTCCCCTAGCTCCGACGTGTACTTTTTATTCAGTGTAACATCTTCCGTAGTCTGAAGACATCACAGTCTCATCAACATGGACACTGGGATCCTAGGCCACATCTTCCTCAAGGCTCTCCAACACAGGTGTCACTAGGACTATTCTACAGATGAACAAACTGAAGTTTATGTGAATTAAACACTCTGCCCCAATCTATAGGTAATCAGGAAGGGTGGAGAAGTAAATGAAATTTCAGGAATTCCCTGGTGGTGTAGTGGCTTAAGGCTTCAGCGCTGGTGCTGTCAACGCTGAGGCCTGGGTTCGATTCCCAGCCAGGGAGCTACCCACATACAAAAAACAAAGAAAAGAAAAAAAAGAAAGAAAGAAATTTCAAAATAGGATTAATTACTGGAAATCTATGTGCAAAAAACATTCTTTTGTATCTACTCACATCAGGGGAATTAAAGAGTGTGTATATGTATGTGTGTATATATATATATTTTAAACTCAAATGGAAAATTTATATATACATATATAAATACTTACTCTTTGGAACAAAAGCATGTGTCACAGCTTGTATGCTGTATCCATGTTAAAAATTTTCCCACAAAACAACTTGGCTTAGAGTGCATGGCTCTGGCACTGAATTACTATGTCTCTTGTACAGGTCACTCGCCCTCTCTCAGGGCTTCTATATGCCCATGTGTAAGATGGGCATTGGGCCTTCCACAGCAGTCACTGTCTCTAGTTCTCCACCCCTAGGAGCTGTAGTGAGGAAGGGAGCCTCTTTCCTACACGGAGACAAGAAGGTGGCTAAACTCTTCCCAATAGGAGACCCTATTAATGCATGATATGTTTTGTCAACTGTTTTACCTGAAAATTCAGAAAATTAGTCAAAAATACCTTTAATATTAAATAAGCCATAGGTTTAGCAAAAAAGACTGGTTTCCCTGCCTCATCTCAAAAGATTTGATGGTACTTAAATCAACAGCCAAATCCAAGCCTGTCCATTTCTAAAAATCTAGGGTCAAATACCGCAGCTGTGTAGCTGTCATGGAGGAGTAAATACTAAAGTGTTCTCTTTTGCGGTTCCTTTCCCTTCTAATCTTCCAAAGGCCAACAAGTATGAGAAGAGGTCTAAGGTAGGTAGGTCTAGTATGATCCTCCCCTGCTTCTTCTACCTTCCTTAGTTCAAGTAGCGTGGTAATGGACAGCTCCTGGTTCCAACCATTGTTTCATCCATCCTCTACCCCGCTATCATTCCCTATAATGCAAATGGTGGCTGAAGGGCCAGGTCCTAAGCTATCTGAGTTTGAGGCCAGCAAGGAGTCCAGCAGTCCTCCTATCCCAGGTGACTCCTCTGCTGACGTACCCAGAAATGTCTACAAGAGCCAGGCAACTGTAACTCAACACTCACTCCCCACCACATCTGTAATAGCATAATCAGCGACGATTAGAGTTGGAAGGAAGCTTTAGAGTATCTTAGCTGGTCAAAACTCTGATTTTACAGACAAGGATCCTACATTATTTAAAACAAAACCAACACAACACACATACCCACAAAAGCTTTCTACTTGTGACAGATTCTATTTCCACCCCACCCACATGCTGCTTGTACAGTGTCAAGCCACTCCTCCACTGAGAGGTAGATCTCTGTTCCCTGCCCTTGGGCTTGGGTGGACATTTGTAACTGTGTTGACCAACAGGACAGACGTGACACTGTTTGAATTCTGAGGTTGGGTCATAAAAAGCAACATGGCTTCTGCTGGCTATCCTTCTCCAAACACGGAGCCCTGAGCCGTCTCTTTAAGAAGTACAGGTATCCTGAAGCTACCACAGGGGACAGAGATGCCTCAGAAGCTCCAGCTGTTCCAACTCCCAGATATTTGAGTCTTACTAGCCCAGACTTACGAGTAAAAGGAGGCTTCAAGATGACTCCAACCCCATCTAGCCACTGACTGCAACCTCATGAAAGCACTCAAGTCTGCACAGCACCGCTGGGCCATTTCTAAATCCTCATCACACAGAAAGTGTGAGATGTAACAAATTATCGTTACTGTTTTTAAGGGGAGATAATTTTTATTGTTGGGGGTAATTCGTTATGCAACAATAAGAAACCAATATAGGATTCATTACAAAAACTACTGAAAACTATTAACTACAGTGTTAGTCAACTATTAATTAAATGAACCAGTAAACAACCTTCCAATTAGAATTCCTCAATCTTCATGCCCTATCACTCTCTATAACCTCCTTATGCTTTAACACATAACTCTTACAATATGATATGATGCTAAATACATGAGAAATTTGTTCACTATGTCCCAGTGCCTAAAACAGCACTTGATACATAGAGCAGGTGATCAGCCATCACTGGTTGGTTGGTTGGTTGGTTGGTTGTTTGAATGAACCTGGAGGTGAGCTAGCTTTGTCTTCCCAAAATACTATCTGACTTTCCAGCCATGTGTCCTCCAGCTTGACTCAATGCCTCCTGATACATATTCACTGTTAAGTTTCTCACCCTGTAATTACTAACTACAAAATTATTTAACACCAACTTTCCTGTCCATTCAAACATACCAACCCCACTAGAGAAACTACAACACCCCACTCCATGATACCTGCTCAGCACCCAAAGTGAAACTGATGATTAACTTTTTCTACACACCGGTGTGCTAAACCCTTCCCAGGTGGTCTCAAATGTCAAATAAAATGATTTTTCATTCAAAGACCACATGCTCAATAGAAAAATTGACTTCATGTCAGATGGTTTATATAGCAACTGGGCCCAAAGGCCACTGAATCATCCTATGTATCTCTGACTATATGCCTCCTAGTCTCTAGATCAGGCATGTCCAACCTGCGGGCCAGGACAGCTTTGAATGTTGCCTAACACAAATTCTTAAAACATGAGATGTTTTTGTAACCTTTTTTTTTTTTTTAAGCTCACCTGCTGTCATTAGTGTTAGTGTATTTTATGTGTGGCCCAAGACAATTCTTCTTCCAGTGGGGCCCAGGGAAGCCAAAAAGTTGGCCACTGCTGGTCTAGACGATTATGTTGAGTACACTGAAGTCCCTTTATTATGGCAGACCTAACAAAGCATTGCCATGGGGTGAATATCAGAACATGCTCCAATGCATTTCAAGTCAAATGAGAACTGGCTAGTTAAGCAGCATCAGATGTAGAAATACCGCCAGCTAAATCTCTCTTGCCAATTATGGCTGCCCAGCTACACCCAAATTAAAAATAACCCAACACTAATAACAACTCAAATGGGCATTAGAGGTTTTTCCTCTCCCTGAGATATCACAGTACAGTCTCCCCATAACTGTCCCTATGAAGTGGCTCATAAACAAGTTATTAAAAAGTTCACCTTCTTTAACAAAGTAGATGTCAGCACAGGAGGAAAGAGGAATGAACAGAAAAAAAAATGTGGCTTGTCGATAAGTTGCAAGGAAACAAAAAAGTAGAAATCTTCAGGGAAGAAGCCTTTTGCAAAAATTAGAATTAAAAGAGACTAGCTCAGCGCCTGACCTATAGGAACTGAATGTGAGCCACAAATGTGAGCCAAATACATAACTTTAATTTTCTAATAGCCATATTTTAAAAAACAGATAAAATTAATTTTAAGAGAAGCCTCTAATGTTCATTTTAACTAGATATATCTAAAATATTATCAGGGAGTTCCCTGGTGGTGTAGTGGCTTAAGGCTTCGGTGCTGGCGCTGTCAGTGCTGCGGCCTGCGTTCGATTCCCAGTCAGGGAGCTACCCACATACCAAAAAGCAAAAAATAAAATATTATCAATTCAACATGTATCAATATAAAATTGTTAATAAAATGGTTTACATTGTTTTATTCCACTCAGCCTGTGAAATTCAGTGTGTATTTTACATTTACAGCATATCTCAGGTTGGACTAGGCACATTTATGTGATCAATAGTCACATGTGACTAGTAGTTACCAAAACAGCACAGGTCTAGAATGATCCTTACGTCTTTTTTGTAAAACATTAAAACACCCAGAAGACGAGACGTTTTCTATTAGGGAGGTAAAACACATACACTGTTAGAATTGTGGACAATGATATCATATAGTCCTAAATGAAGTAAAATAATTTAAAAAGGCCTGTGATTGCAAATTTCATGAAACCTGTCTTCCAGAAGAACTCAGTCAAATCCAGAAGATGTTATGATCTGCCCCATTTTCCAACAGGGGAAATTGAGGCCCTGACCAGCACCAAGAGCTCTCGCTTCAGCGGGAGCCCCTGGACTTTGTTTCTTCTCTACCACAACAAGACAAGGGCCAGGGCTCTTCACTTAACTTTGTTCACTTTAGGATCTCTAAATAGGAAGGGAGACCGATTACGCCTCTAGGAAACTGGGGGCGGGGGTGCATTTCTTTTTCTTTTTTTTTGGTTGGTTCCCTGAGTGGGGACCGAGACCAGGCCGTGGCAGTGAGAGCAATGAAGCCGAGCCGCTGCACCACCAGGGAACCCCCCTGCATTTCAATTACATAATGCAAACCCTGGTCACAAGGCAGATCCCTGTCTAACCAGTGGTCATTGTATTCTATGACAGGCACCTGGTTTGGTCTCCTGCTACCCCCATGCAGAACGGCTACCACAGTAGAGTCTCTCAAGGGAAAGGCCCCACATCGGGGGCTGATAATGGGCCCCCCCCACAAGGCTGCTCTGCTGGCTTTTGTTTGGAACAATAGCGCTCCCATGATACCTCACTCTTGCTGGAAATATTGGTATGAAGGGAAAATGAACACAGCTGTGTGTAAATTACACACACAAACAGATTAGATCTGTATAAGGAATACAAACATACTAATAGCACATTTACATACACAGTTGGATACATTGGGCTGCATGCAGAGTGCAGTCCGAGCTCCCAAGTGTTTTCTTACAATTTTACAAAAAGAAATGCTTAAAAAATGCTTAGCCCACTAAGTCAAGCAGAGATTTATGCCTCCTCCCCACCCCCCACAAAATGCCCCCCAAAATATATTTCTTTTTATCTGCACTTGCCATATTAGAGGCATTATTTGAGACTCTAGGACGTTTCAAAAAGAGCTTTAAAACTCACTTTTATAGTTGATCAATATGGGATATTTTCACAGTTAAATTGGGGGAAGGGGGTAAAATAAGGCAGTGTAGACAGAAGCATAAAATGGAAAGAATTTGAAAGTTCAGAATTAACTTGTCCTGAAATGACAGCTCTCCCTTCTTTACACATGAATGCACACACATATGAAGAGGAAGACCTACTTCAGCACCTGTTAACACAGCATACAGTAAGGTAGAGTCTTTGGATTTTTTCCGCTAATTTTGAAAAACAGGAAGAAAAGCATGTTATGCTGACAGAGTTAAATCCAGAACATAGACACAGGCACCAGGAAAGCTGGGCTCTCATTCTATGCCTGATTCTACCAAGGCTTCACAGATGATCCCAGGCAAGCCATTAACATTCCCCGGACTGAGCCTCTCATGGAAAGATGGCATCCCAAGTATCCCAATTTACTAAATAAAAGCACTGACTTTTAAAATGTTGAGTGTTTCAGTAAAATAAAAGCAAAAGAGTAAAAATCCAAGTAAGTAGAGATATTAACCTATACATGATGTGGACAGTCACATAATAAGCTCACTATAGGCCTTAATTTTATTTTTCAAAATTTTTACAACAAGCTCCTCCAATGATATTGTCTTTTATTTTTTCTTGTTGAGGTTTGTAAAACTCCTGCTTTAAAAAAAAAAAAAAAAAAAAAGGTCCATTTCTGAGGCTTGGGTTTACCGTGCTTACAGCTCCACCAATAAATCATCTCCCAATCTGGGCTTGGAAAAGCACTGGCCACGGTTTGATTGCTCCAGCCCCAGGTTGCCAGGCAACCAACACAAGGGGGAAGTGTGAGAACCGCTGACAGATAGCCAAGTGGCTGAAACAACAGACTTCTCTCTGTCAAAAATGTGTTTCAGAGAGCCACTTCCCCACCTCTGCTCTCTGCTGAACACTACGCGATTGTAAAATCAAAATCAAAAGGCCACTGTAATAAAAACACTTCCTGCTCAATCACTAATTGTTAAAAAGCTGTGGGAAGGCTCAGATCACCCAGTGTATGGCAACAGAAATGTGATACTGTAAATGAGATAAAGTCAGCAGCATGCAAGAAACCTGATCTAAATACAGCTCTGTGGCTTCAAGTCAGGGGACCTAGTGCGTGGAGCAAATCATCTGCCGAAGAAACCACCAGGAAGAAAATAATGAATGTTGAAATGTTAAAGAAACAAACCAAAGAATAACTAAGAAGCCACAGGTCCACATTACTTAATAATAATAAAACCAAGAATATTCTCAATTATTGTGAAACAATCTGGAGATAATGAAAGTTTTCTCCCTCTAGTCTAGATGGATTTCCTGTGGCAAAAGAGGGGCAAAGAAAGTCCAAAGACCCTCTCAGGAACCATGCCCCCTGGTGGATGGGGAAGTGGGTGGGAGGGATTCCCTAATGCTTGACAGGAAACTGGATTACAGGAGACACTAACAGCCTTTGGATAATGCCTGGTAACACCAGGTGAGAGGTCTGCAAGTTTACTGAACATTTTAAACACCTATGGTGCTTGTATGGAGCCAATGATGTACCATGGTCCAGCCAAGTATCAACTCTGTGCAGCATCCTTCTGTGAAACCACTTTACTGTCATCTAGAGCTCCTTGGAAACTAACTGTGGTTATTTGGAAAAGGCCAGCACTCAGAATACAGTTCTCTGTCTTTTTTGTGCCATGGACCCTTTTTGGCAGCCTAGTCAAGTATAATCTCTTTTAAAAACAATTTTTAAATGCCTAAAATAAAATTTATGGATTAAAAAGTAAACCAGTTTTATCAAAATTCAGTTATCAAAACATTAATAAAAGGTAAATACATATATTTTATTAACATATTAAATAACATCTCCCAGAGGGTTTTTTTTTTAATGGGGAGAGGTCATTTTGTTTTATAATAAGAGCTCAGATTGTAAACTCTTGGAGGTCAAGGACAGTAGTTTATTCATCACTGAAATCACCAAAGCAAAGTGCAGCCTAGTTCACTACCCAAAGCTGATGACTCAAATCCTGGAAGATGTGTGCTAGGCTCCCAGGTTGGCCCTCTCCACACTGCCAGTCTAGATACGATGGGGACTTGACTTTTCCTGTGTCTTCCCAGCGCCCAGATGCAGGCCTGGCACATAAGATTTGTAGGTCTGTAGTCTGCAAACTGGGGTATGAAGACAAGAGATTTTTTTAAGGGTACATGGACTTGAATAGTGTTGAGAGGATTCACATCTAAACCCTCAACTTTCATGTTTTCTTTCCTAAAGTTCACCTGTCTGAGAATGTGCTCTTGTGAGGAAAGCACAGCTCTCCCTCCCCCACCTTCCCTTTCACAATCTCCCTCCTCTGGCTTCACAGACAGAGGCACCCTTCTCTCCCATCTGGAAGGAATGCTACTGGACAGCACTCACTGTCCCTGATGCAGAAACTCCAAGGCACCAAGCAAAGGGTCACTTCAGAACAGTGATGTGGATACTGACACAGTGCCTAACTCTAAGGTCACGATAAGAGCCTTATGCAAGTCAGGTACTTTCCAAATCTTTGTTTCCTACAAAACTGAAGAAGGATCTAGCAGAGGTCTATCTGAGAGATTATCAAAAATAGGTCTGATTAGAAAGGGGAGGGGGTGGAAGAGGGAGGGAGGGGAAGCTAAATATAAGGTGATGGAAAGAGAAGTCACATTAGGTGGTGAACTTATTACACAACAAGTTGACAATGCACTGTAGAATTGTATGCCTGAAACCTATGTAATCCTTGCTAACAGATGTCACCCCAATAAGTCTAACAATAAAAATGAATTTTAAAAAATAGGTCCGATGATAAATTCTATTTTTGGTATATGGGAGAAATTATAATAATTAGGTAACAATGTAAAAAAAGATCATTCCCATCTACTTATTCAAGTAAACAAAGTTTCTGAGTGCTTATATCTACAAATAAGTAAGAATAAAATTGATACAGAACATGGCCTCATTTGAACAATAAGTAATATTCATCCAAGGACTAATGTGTTCAAAAACCGAACTCATCTTATTTCCAATAAATATTAAAAGTAAAATTTATCAACAGTTATATCTTGTTTTGATCAACAGTACACTAATAATTATCATGATAACATCATCCTTGTTGGAGAGAATTTTTCTTTTAACACTCAGAGCTTTATTTCTAAAGGAAATAATATGATACATACTGTGATGCACATACCTTTGTTGCAGGAAGTCGGAAAGACTGATCTAACAACAGACTTTGTCAAGTACAAAATGTTTTACATTAGGAATAAAGTCTATGGTGAAGTAGATTGAAAAGTTACTAGTTATATAAGTTAAAGGGGAAAAAGATGAATGTAAAATTTTACTGCTAAAAAGGAGCTCATACATGTATTTTTAAAATAGATGATCATCAGTATAAATCACAATGATATTCAACATGCACTGGATATATTTATTGTGAGTGATGGGACAATTTTATTTTCAAATGTCAATATTTATAATACATTAGGAATTACATCCTTATGATGGAAAAAAGTGTATATAAATTTAAACTTGGGAGGGAGTATATGGCTTTTAAGCAAAAAAATTTTAGGGGCTTCATGGGAAAAACATTTTTTTAACTTTGTATCTCAAAGGAAGACACAGGGATTCTTGAGTGTGCCAGGTATGTTTCCATGGTGCAGCCACATTAATCAGACTCTAATTTTACCTAACAGAACAAAACTGGGGTTAGTGAAGACACTTTCTAGACCCAAGACAGATCACACCACCAAAGACCTACAGGGTAACTGCTGTTCCACCAAAGTAAAGGCCATTCTTAATCTGTATTTCCAAACTGGTTATGGCACTTCTCCGTTCAAGAGTCAAGAGCTCCAACTCCTCAGTATGCCACTTCAAGTGCTCAATAATCTCCATTCAATTACTGCAGTCTCAGCTCCCACCACACACAATTGTTTGGATTAGAAGGTGTGTTAAAATGAACTCTCAGGTTTCATTTCAGCTCATGGGGAGACAGTGCTGTGTTAAACAATATCCCTATGAATGCAAGAAGGAACGGGGTGGGGCACTTGTGCTGCATATCTGCCACTGCTGTTCTAGACTGGACTAAAGCCAGGCCCCTGCTGTCCCCTGAACATGGCCCACACTCTCCTACTTCTGTCTCCTTACACAGACAGTATCCTGTGTCTCCTTACACTGACAGTGCATTCATGGAGCTGCTCTTGGGCTGGACTACCTTCAATGTACCGTTGGTATGACCCTGAACAAGTTTATTTACTATCTCATGCCTGTGTTTTGTCATCCTCCTTTGTGCTTCCATCTTTCTGTGTACTGCCACCATGGAACTTCCCACATTCTCCCCAGCACTAGATCTGGGCACCTAACTCCATCACTGCCATTAAAATCTCCCTCCATGAGGTGGGGTGGTCCTGTCTAGTAGAGTCCTTTACACATACAAATCAAGTTTTTTCAACAACAATTTCTATTTTCAGTACCTAAGCCTTTCAGAGCTGGAAGGAGCCTAATTATTTAATTAACACTCTTGTTTCTTAGAATCAATGACTTGCTCAAGGTGTAGTTCTGAGGCACAGACTCAATCAGAAACAGGTTTACCAATACTTTTGTTTTCTACCATCAAACTTTAATTACATTACCAGTGAGTGATTTTCTACAGACAGATGAGTTATCTAAGCAAGGCAGAAGTAAAGAGAGAAGGTAGAAAAAAACTGGAGAAAGAACTAGACAAGAGTTTCTTGATTTTGAGCAAATCAAGAACCAAAAACATAACAGGACACAATGGTAGCAGACATTCCAAGGAAACCTCACACACCAGCAGCAGCAGGATTCTCTCCTGTGGTTAATTTTGGAACATCCCTGAAACCTGAGCTCGGCCATTATGGCCTTCTCCCAGGCTGCTCTAACTATATGCCAGCAGGCTTGGGGGGACCCTAACACAGTCCAGAATGCCTAACAGTGAGAAAAGATTCTTGGGCCCTAACAAAGGATGAAAGAAATGTTCTTTATAATGAGGAAATGAATCATCTACCCATCAAGCTCCTTTATGTCTTTCTTAGGTTTTTTTCCTCCTTTATTTTGTAGGCTCTTAGGCCTGTGTGATAAAGCATATACTGAGGAGTCATCAAAGAAAACAAGACCATAGTGACATCTAAAGGGAATTCCAAGGCTAGACAGAGCCCCCTTTGGGTTTAGCCACAACAACCCATCCTCTCTCTCCGGGCCATAGAGACTATTCATCTAAAACTACTGTAAGATTATCAGCAAAATTTTTAATAAGAACCAGACCCTCCTCTTCTAATCTTTCCCCTAATCCAAAAGTCATGTAACAGATTTATAGCATCTTTTGGGCATTAAAAATATTTTGCTATTGTGTTCCCCATGATGGAAAATGCATGTCCAGGCATGACAAATGCATTGCTTTTTACTTCAATGACAGCAACATGATTTTACTTCCACAGCAAAGCTCCCATCTCTCTTTTCAGCCCAATTCAGTCTGATCTGAGCTCTCAAAAGTTCCTGAGTTCCTGGAGGCATTTTTCTGGTTCTGACAACAAACAGTTTATAGGCAACTGAGACATGACCCCAAAGATCACCAAATGGGAGTTAAATAATTTGAAGTATTAAAAAAATAAAAACAAAACAGATATCATGCTTGATTAATTGACTCAAATGATCAAAGATACTATTTACCCAGACTTACTGTGAAGAACAGAAATACGGGATGGGGAGCTGCTGGTGTCCTGAGGAAGTCAGCTCCACAGCTGTGCCATGCCTACCCTCCTGAGAGTTCTCTGATTGTAACTAATTTGCCTTTTGAGCATCTACCTGAATCACCTTATGATATTCATTTGTTTATTGGTCTGTGTTCCCCATGAGAACAGGATGTCTACTGTATCTCCAGAGCCTACACAGTGCCCGGTGCACAGTTAAATGACTAGTATTTGTTGAGTGACTGAGGAAACAAATAGCACAATATAATCTGAAACCAACACTCCAATTTGCAGTCTTAAATTCTAAATATTCTTTTATTCACAAAATCTTGCCTCCTCACCACTCACCTCCACCTTCAACCTCTACATGTTAATTCGATTCAACTCAATTTAACATTTGATGGGCCCACTGAAGAGTGAGGCTCTGTAAGAGATTGGATGGGCCTCTAGAAGTACATCATCTAACAGAGCAACGCATGAGGGCCAGCTCTCAGTCTCCTTACCTATGGACCGAAAATGACCACTGACAGCACACACTTCCTTCCCACCCCTTCCCTTACTTTCATCCCAGCCCTTACTTCTGACTAGGGACACCTCACCTCCCAACACAATAACCCCCTATGAGCCTCTTCTCACTCTGCACTGCTATCCCTGGAACCTCATCAGATCCTGGCTCTGCTACTTCCTAGCTCTGTGACCCTGAGCAGGCTAATTAACCTATTCAAGCCCAGTTTCCTCAACTGTGAATGTTCTCACTATACCAGAAGGCTTTCCTATCTTTAGGCCTTCATTTCTAACTGCTACATCTACCTGCATCTTCCACAATCACTTCAAATTCAACATAAACTCTTCTAGTCTACCTTAAAGCATGTAGTTCTCCAGGTTTCACAATTTTATTAATGGTACCACCAGACTCCTCCCTTGTACTAAAACACAAAATCTGAATGGCATCTCTCCACTTTTTGCTTCCTTCCCCTCACCAGCTAGGCTTCTCTAGAGAGGCCATGCGGTGTAGTAAGAGCTGGGCTCTGGAACCAGGTGGTGGGTTGGAAAGTAGGCTCTACAAATTGCTCTGTGACCTTGAGAATGTTCTCTCTCCTGTCTAGGACCCTGCCTCTTCATCTACAAGATGTCAATACATGAGTCAACTTACATCCAGTACCTAGAACGCACCTGACACATAATAAAGGCCTTGCCCCTCTCTTTCAGTCCCTCCTCTTGCATCTCACTACCTCACTTTGGTTCTTCTCAGCACTGGCTGTACATGTGAACTCCAATGCCCTGGCTGAGTCCCAGATGAATGATATCAGACTCTCTGGGGTGGGACCCAAATCTCTGGTGTGTGTGTGTGTGTGTATTCCTTGTGTGATTCCAGTGTGCAATCAGGTTGAAAACCACAGTAATCACCCACTGCTTGGGTTCTCAGGACCTGGACATGGATGCCTGGGTCCCACCCCGGAGAGTCTGATCTAACTGGTCTCAAGTGTGGCCTGGGCACCAGGACACTTTAAAGATCTCCAGGTGATTCTGCTGTGCAGCCAGGCTTCAGAACTACTGACTCCACTTCAACTCATCCCATGTTACTGCCACGTTAATCTTCAATGATCATGGCTGTAGTCCGGTCATTTCCCACGTTCAAAAATATGTCATGATTCCTTATTTCCTATTAAATAAACATAAACTTCACTTCCCATAAAGAGTGGGTGGCTTTTAAACGGCTATCTTATACACTCCTCCATCTACAACTTCCCTCAGGCTGGGCAGCCAGCTATTAACCAACCACCCACGTTCTTTTGCGCCTTTGTTCTTCCATTAACCTCTGTCAACTCGGCCTGCTGAAATCCTATCCATCCTTCAAGGTTCCTCTCAAATAACACCTCCTCCTCAGAGCACTTCCTGATCTCTCTGTCCAAGAGAGGAAAGCAGCATGTTCACCCCCACGTCCCCTGTGGACCTGAGCACACTGTCAGGACAAGAGGCATTCAAAGAGTCTTCAACTGCGTGGCTGCCATCTTCTCCCTAGCTTGCCTGTGGCGACAACATCCAACTCAAGTGTTCATTTACACCCACTGCCAAAATCAGTCAAGGATACACACTGCCAGGCAATTATCAAGGTTAGTGGTGCCTCCTGCAGAGATCTTCAAGTTAAAGAACAAATGCAGCTTATTTGCCTGAAATCAGGCAATCAGGTCCCTTTCTTTTGGATTAGGGAATCGATACTGCTTTCTTCATCTTGTTTCTAAAAACACTAAGCTAAATACAAAAATGTCACTTGAATAACAGAAGACCAAACTAACAACAAGACAGAATTCAACTAGAGGAAGCATTACAACAGGGAACAGTAGTTAAACGGTTTCACAGGCACCCAGCAGAGCCTTCTACGGAGTAGGTATAGAAATGCAATGGAATTAATTCTATGTAAGTTAAAAAAAAAAAAAATAATAAAAGTTCACCCTCTCTCTTTCTCCCTGTATAATATTTTTTAAAGGCAAATCTAAAATTGGTCACCGAGAAATGGATAATGTTTGGTTTTGCACTTTAAGAATCCACCAGCCCTAGCCCTGTTGTAAAGAGTGTCTCCCCTACACGTGCATATCCCTGTAATAATGGAATTCTCGAGTGCTTAAAATCAGTTCAAACCAATGGAGGATAATACGCTTACTGACTCTAAATGTGTAAGCAATCAAATGATCCATCGAAACGCTTGCTTAAAAGCAAGATAATCTAAATGGATCCTTGGGATGTTTGGTGGGGAGTGAGAGGGAATGGGAAAATGTGAGCTAGCCATAAAGTTAGACAGCGTTCTAATGAGGGAGACAAAGTACCAAGGTCAGGCTGTTCTTGGGTCAAAAACCTGGGAAGCTGACTAAATGATGGCTGTCCCAAAGGATGATCTGAAAATAATTTTCTAATTTTTGTTACTGCTAAAAGATCGAAGAATTTCATTTCCACGGACTGGACTGAGAAGGAGGGAAGCAAATTTTCATGGTCCATCCCGCTCTTTAAGCTGCTCTGGCAACTTAAACAGCTTTGCCTGATGAAATCAAGAGTCCCAAGTAGTGTTCTGCTGGGAACACAAATGGGAACCACAAATGGGAACCAAGAGCCCAGTGCCTTGTACAAGCAAAGCTACTTTACTTTTAAATTAATGTTAGTTGAATTTTGGGTCCAGGTCAACTGGTTCCCCAAATCCATGGTTAATAAGACCTTGTAAAATTCACTTTCTACAACTCCCCTTTCAAAATGGATAACTGAGCCTGCTCAATGCTGTTACCCTAATTAATTCGAGGCTCTAGAACAGCAACGTTCAGCCTTTTGGCTTCCCTGGGCCACACTGGAAGAAGAATGGTCTTGGACCACACAAAACATACTAACAATAGCTGATGAACTTTAAAAAAGGCGGCAGGGGGTGGGGGTGGAGCAAAAAACTCATGTTTTAAGAATTTGTGTTGGGCTGCATTCAAAGCCTTCCTGGGCTGTAGGTTGGACGTGCCTGCTCTACATGGAAAAAGAAAATGACTTAATTTAGCTTGAACGTGCCTGTCTGGAAAGCAGCTTATTAGCAAAAGGGTGACACTTCCACAGACTTCAGTAACAATGGCGCCCAGAGAAGATTCCGGCTGTTAAGAGGTTCGAGGGAAGGGCCTGCGGTAACATAAAGCAGAGACCCCGGTGATGGATATCCTTGCCTCCCACTCTGGTGTGGCCTATAATATGCGTAACATGCCTCTCTGTAGTCTAAAAGGTTTGGTTTGGTTTTATTACTGCTCATGGGTAAGTTTAGGAAAATAAATTTATAATCCAAACTTACAAAAAGCAGCTGCAAGGGGAAACCAAGAACTCTTAGTACTCACAGAACATGAGTATGTGGATGCACAAGTTTTCAAATTTCTTAAACAGAGATGATGTCATTAGTTTCAGATAAAACATCTGCCTTTTTATTTTTAACCTGAGAAGTAAGAGGTCGGGGTAGGCAGCAGACCAAGACTGGAGTGAGATCCAGATTCCTTGTCAAATGCACTTGGCAGCCATCACTAAGTTCATCCTTTCCCCTTTCCCTCTCCTTTTCTTATTATTTCTTACACAAGGAAACTAAGACCCAAGGGGGGACTGGACTTCTTTGAGGTTCCAAAAGTGGCTGCCAGTCTGAGGACTGTCATTCAGGCCTTCTGGCTCTCAGGTTAGCATTCTCTCCAGAAACCACCAAATTTCTTCTTGCTTACACCCTCTCCCCCACCGCCCCCGTTCACCCTACCCTACTCCAACAAGGAGTCTTGCAGACAGGAGGGAGAAGCGCATGACTTATCTTTCCTTCCCTTCCCCCAGACCTCAAGTGCCCTGTGAATGCAGTGGTGAACTCGGTGGCTGCAGGACACTGGGCATCAGCAGCAAAATTGCAGGTATCCACAGGTCCCAGGGCATTCTACTTTTAGAACAGAGATCTTCCTAGAGTTCTAGGAGTCATAATTTCTGAACATTTAGTAAAATGATCCAGAATGACAGAGGAACATTTTAAAAAATACTTTAAACACATACTGTATTAAATATGGTGTGTCAATAGACTTTTTTTTTTTTAGCCCTGAGACAATATAGTGTAATTTCAGTCATTCTGCTTCATTCATTCATTTTTCACTACAGCTTTCCCTACTCCCTCCTTATTAGTTTCTTGGTATATTTATTTGATAGGTCTTCTGTTTTCTATTGCTGGGACTAACTACGTGGGATCTAGCCCTTTGAAAGGGAAAACACTGCTAAGTGACCAAATAGAGGGAGTACATTGGAGGTTTAGAGGAAACTTGAGAGCAACAGTATACTACCCATCAATCACAGTCACAAAAAAACAGCGCCCAAGACAGTCAGCAAACTGGTCAGTCATTCTATAATGCTTCCAAGAGTGACTGCTTGCATGGGAAGGCAGGTCAGGCAGAGTAGCCAGATTAACACTGGACTATCCACTGAGCCTTCTCCCCCTTCTCCCTTTCCATAACACACTCTCACATAGCACAATACCTCAACCACACATATCAATAAAGTGTTAAGTGAAGGGAGTTAAGAATAAGTTTTTTCTAGTATTAGAGTCTAGAAAATAAAACCACAGACAACTGGAGGGGGTTGGTTGCTCCTTCCCAGGGAGGTTACTGAGAGGAAAAGAATGGGAAAGTGTTCAGCTAATCTGGTTGAGTCAGAATAGGCACTGGCCTTGTGCAGGTGAAGGAGAAGCCCCCTGACGACAGCAATGCAGGAGCTCAGCCAAGTGAACCAATTCCACTGAGGTGATCTGGGGGTCTGGAGGAGAAGACAGCATCTATTAAGTTTCTCTTCTATTTTCAACCCAGCAATCAGTACTTTCTGATTATCAGCCCTGCTCCAGCCCTGGGCAGTGTTCTAGGGACACAAGAAGAATTGGAGTATAGACTCCGACCTTAAGACTTCGTAGTTTAGTGTGGAGACACTCACATGAGCATGCTGTTACAACCCAGTGGGGCAGACCCCCACGCCCTTCAACACTTGACTAACACACTGGGTATGTCACTTAGTGATCTGGTTTTAATTTACCTTCCCTATTAGAATTTCAGCTCCACAAGGACAGGGATTTCTATTTGTTTTGTTCACTGCTGTATCACCAGCACATACAATGATGTCCAGCAGAGTGTTGGTTCTCTGTAAATATTTGTGGAATAAAAGAATATCAACCAATAATCTAAAATCAGACCTGAATAGCCTGGTAGACAACACGAAGAGATCATTCTACCTTCATGTTCACACAGGATCGATGCACAGGCTTGCCATCTACCAAAACCCAACACCAAACTCAGGAAATGCAGAACCAGAGAAGCAGACCTAGGCCTGAACACGCAGACTGTCTTTCTCCTTTATGACCACCAAACACATTTTGCTTCTGATACCTCAGTACTTGGCTTTATATTATGTGGAAAATGCACTAAAATTCACCCATATAAATGTGTATTTTGGGAACAATGTCAAGTGATGAAACAGTTCTACGTATCCCTTAGCATGCAGGGTGTTGGGGAAAGAAGACTAAAACACTACTAGGAAATATAAAAAAACAGGCTAGCACTCCAGTAAAGGTAGCAATTAGGGGGCAACCGGGGCCCTTATTACTTCTACCTAAGAGAGAATTTAGATTTAAGGCATAAGTATAACAGAAGAGAGGAGAGAGCTTTAAAAGAGTTACTCCCTTTCACTGTAGGGTTCTGGTTGGTTTGTTTGTTTTTTTGGTTTGTCTGTTTGAACCACTTATTTCCTTCCCTCAACTCTGAATTACAGTTACCAGGCTAATACATTATGTTTCACCTGTGCAAATCTTAAGGCTCCAATGTCACTATACATAGAGTGTTCCATGCATACGTATTAAAATTGACTCCAGTTCTGTTGCTAAGAAACTGCAGAAGGAAAGGGTTTTCCATCCTCTTCATTTCTAAAATAACCACTTTGTCTATGGGAGAACAAATGCAATCTCTCAAGTCCCCTTGTGTCTGTTCTCCTTTTTTAAAAGAATGGAGAAAGATGATCGAGAGTGGCTGAAAGAGTATGCTATCTCCATTTGTTTACACGCCCTTGAAAATGAGATGGAAAACATGGTTTCAATAACCCACTGCTCTAGTATTTATTAATCTTTCAAGCTGAAGACTTTCCCACTTCAAGAAAAAAATGAAAAATGTCCCATAAAAATTACTCTTGGATTTTAAAAGATTATCCTGAGCGGCAAGGAATAATTCAGGATATGCTTATATTCAATGTGGGTTATTTCCCAGGTCTCTGATCTGTTCTATTTTGTTCCAAGGCCTAACCATATACACATGCATAAATACAAATGGAAGCATACACACACATGGAGCCCCAAAGATTGACACAATTCATTACTGGCTAGGAGATAACAAATTTAAGTGTTTGTGTGTGTGTTAAAGAAAGTAAGAAAAAGTGACCTTATTTAAAAGAAAGAAAAATCAGTACACCAGCTTTTTTGACCACAGTACAAAGAGGAAGACTAGAAAGCACTAAAACCATGTATGTGAAAGGCAAGGTCATGCCTGTATTTGCAGATCTACCCAGAGGCAAATTCTATTGACACAGAATACTGAAATAAAATTTTGAAATATTTCTCCCCTTGTAATGATCAACATACCTCATTTACTATAGGATTTTAAACTACATTTCTCTTTACAACTTGTTACACAGTAGAATCTTTCTGCAAATTAATTCACAAAATTGATTGCCTCAGACCAACTTTTCTGCACACACTATAACTGATTTTTAATTTGCTGTCTCATTTCCAAAAGGACTTGACAATAAACTCTACTATAGTCATACTGTTGACTTCTTTAAACAAGAGCTTGATTCAAAGGCTGATGGGAGTCAATCATAGGAAAAATAGTTCAATGCCATTAACACTTAAAACATTAGGCAAATTTTACCTGAATGTACATTTTCCTTTTGTAATATTAAGGGCTGGTTTTTACCATGGACCATTATAAGAATACATAACACGAGTAATATGTATATTACTTATGTATAGTATGTCAATATTTATATTTCTCTTATTTTTCCTACTCTCACATCTAAGAACTAAGTTGTTAATAGGAAATAGTACCAATTTAGTTTAAAATTAGAGGGAGGGTAATCGGTAAAGAGAAAACTCTACTTTGATTCCATTTAAAATTAGAATATACATATTATGTGTTGCACTAAATACAGTATGTCAGTATTTCAGACTCCAAGTGGACTTTAAAAATTTTCAGACTAAGATTTCTTTAGACAGCGAGAATTTCAATGTTATGATCCAACTTATGTAAATTTATAATTACATAAAACGATCTGTGTACATGAACAAAGACCCAAAGAGAGCATGAAAGCAGGAAACTGAGACAGTAATGAGGTTTCAACTCCCCTTTAATGTTTTTATAATGATGTTCTACCAAGAGGAAAAACTCACATAAAATTTACAAAAGAAAATGAATGGATTCATATTAGATTACCTACAGGATTCTCCTATCAACATTTTTTGAATGACTGCATAAAATTCTCAACAACTCTGGAAATCGTAACCATTCCTAAAATAAATACCACACAATTAAACCTTCCCCCATATAGGAGATACAAATTTTAAAACTAAATACTAAGATTATAGACATCTTGAAACTCATGTGACGATAACTTGCAGGCTGTGGGAGGGGGGCTTTCCTCTTCCTTATCACTACTGCTCTCTGCTTTTACCTCCACAACCTCCTGCTATAGGGCCTTAACTTGGGTTTTGCTGTGAATTCCATTTTCTACAGCTGCCACACACACAGTAACTAAAATTCATTGCATTTTTGCCCCACTGAGCAGCTCTGTTTTCCAGCACATCTAGATGCCTGGCTTGAAAAGAGTGAACAATGAAAACAATGTTTTCTCAAGCAGACATCTCCAAAAGGGCATAACAAAGGCATCTGAAAATGGTGCTGTGGGATGACACCATGCAAAGAGCTGTGACTGTTCTGTGTAAGTAATTCCTTGACCAGCCACATAGGTTCATTGGATTACAAATATTCAGAAAATTCGTTTGCCATGCCATGCCATGCCAATTTTGAAAGAAGAATTTTCATTTATATTTATGATAAACTGAGCTTTAAATCGGAGGGCGGCTAAGATGTTTTAAAATTTATGAATCTGAAAATCCATGTACATGGCCAATTAAGGTTTATCACTACCATGGATTAACTATCTTGGGTAAAATTTTCAGAGGTTATTTGTATCTAAGTTGTTCACGTTAATGTACTACATCAAAAATCAAAATAATTACATATAATATATTTAAAGGGAAGCAAATTTCAAGATAGAAGTTAGTTAATCAAGATGAAATGGAAACATTACAGGAATGTCATACAAAACCCTCCCCTATATAACACTTGGATTTTTGTTGAAAGCTAATTTAACCTGAAAATAATTTCCAAAACAAACACGGCCAAGTGGATGCAAAGCAAAGGGTGAAACGCACAGCTCAGTGGAGCACCCAATCTTACAACCGTGCAAGCCAGGCCAAATTCCACAAGGAAAATGCAGGCCCTGAATTTTAAAAAGAATTCAATTAGCATCCCCAGTATTTCCATAATCAACAGCTGAATGCTAATTAAGAGCACAGCATCAAGCAGCAAAGGAATCCCAGTGCAATAAGCAATAACACAACAGCAGCAAATGCCACCTTCAGCTTGCATGCATAAATAAACAGAATTAATAACCATTGGAGCATGGAAGGGTGACTTCATCCATTTAGATCAGGTGCAGTTCGGCCTGGGGTCTTTGTGTTATATTTAAATATGTTCGTCATGTTTAATTAAAAACATAATAATCTAGGGTTTCGGGTTTTTAAAGAATTTCTGATGTGTATTTTCCTCCTCCTTAAGTTCCACTGATTTGAATGGCTTCCTGAAAGGAACAATATTTTTAGCCTAAGGTAAGTGAAACTATTTAACCATCAATATAACTCTCAAATGCAGCAGCCAGCCATTCACGTGGGCTCCATCCTGGCCCACACCATGGTATTTAATAGCTTCACAAACTGACCCAGCATTTCTTCAAAAATGCTTCTGTGACCCGACCAGTATATGTATTTAGCCTGAAAGACTTGACCATGAGCTAGCAACCGAGGTGTTTCTCAGCCACTCCACTTCAGCCCAGTTTACCTGTCACTATCTGGCCTAGGATTTGAAAAAAATTGACACAAATCTGGCTTAGTTCCACAAGATTTCAAGTATCTTGGCCCCAAAGCAACCTCAAAAAGTACCACATCTACATACATACACACATACACACACACACACCCACACACACACACACACAATATCACAGGAATTACTGAGAGAAAGTGTGAAATAAAAGGCTTCTCACTGTGTAATTCTGAGGCTTGACATCTGAAGAATTAGTGATTATCTGAAAGATCTAAGAAAGAGGTTGGTGATATTATTAATAATAATAATTTGGGAACTTTTTCCAAAAGTAAAACTTCTAAGGTCAGCTTTGGATGCATGTAAAAGTTTTTCTCTTTGATGTAGATGAATCATTATTCATGGTTATATCATAATTATAGTGAAGAATCTCTTTTATTTTGGATGGTTCCCTGGCTGGCAATCGAACCTAAGCCGCCCTATGCCACCAGGGAACCCTCCTAGTGAAGAATCTTTAAAAACCATAATCTTGAATAAAGAGTCATCAATATTCCTGAAGCCCCTCATAGGTGGAGACAGTATTCTCTACCAGACCTTATTCCCATCATTAATAAATTTTCACTTTTAATAACTTTATAAACCAGGAGAGCAATCAACTCTGAAGTAAAGACGGTGAGGACCAGAGAGCTGCTACTGACGACACAAAGCCAGCATGAGGAGCAGAGGATGAAGTGCCGAAAAATGATGCAGAGGAGATGCAGCTTGGAGAAGAAGCAGTGACCAAGGGGTGGGCAACAACTGCACAAAGCCTTGAAGAACGCTTAGGGCTTGGATTGGCGAGAGAAGCCCGTTGTGGGAAGAGTGGGCCTGCCAGGACCAGGAAGTACAGGGATTCAGGCTGCAAGGTGCTCGTTCTACCATCCCTCACACGTGGTGTTCAATCCACAAAAATGCCAAGGAAAACATCAACGTTGTTGTAGTCGGATCAAACCGACACACTGGAGGCAATGAAGTCTAAAAATAACTAGAATGTCCAACCAAGTACATAGAAAACCGAGAGGGGGAAAAATGGGGAGGAAGGTCCATACACTTATTTTAGTTAGGACATTATTTGTTTTGCTTATCCCTGTGATTCCTGAGTGAGAAAATTTGGTAAATTCAACAGAAGGAGGCCACATGAACATAGCAGGTGTTTTCTCAGAGTCCAACTCCTTAGGGTCAGGAGTTGTACCGGTTTACGTGCCTGTCTCCACATGAAACTATTCAAAGGTTTGATCTGGATACCTTCATCAGAAGATTCCTTCAGCCTATCAGTTATTCAATCAGCCTCTCTCATGCATTTTTGAGATTTCTGAAAGTGAAGCTATAACTAAGGGCACTGTGTGACCGCTAGGCTCCGCAGGGCTGGACAACGGCCAAAGCATTTTCTCAGAACTTCCACTGAAACACGCAGCAGTTAAGGACCACCGCCCTGTACTCGGAATGTGCGTGACTTTTGAAGTCCTGTTTCATCCTTCAAAACAAGCCGCTTTCCTGACGTGTGTGATTCCCTCCATCCCACAGTCTGCGACAAGTCCCCAGGCAGCACTGGTGGGAACACAGCCCACATCGTGCCCAGGATAAGCAGTGCGATAGCAAAAGAAAGCCAACTTTCTTTTAAGCAGGAATTTAAAAATTTGAGAGAGAATGAAATGTCAAGGGAGAAATGAAGGGACAGTGGAGAGGCTCATGGCTGCTGAGGAGCTGGGGGAGTTATGCGTAAAATGGGAGGGGCCGTGGGAGAAACCCAAAGGCAGGAGGAGAGGACAGACCGAAAGGACATGGAGAAGGACGGGAGATGCTCAAGGACTGAAGGAGAGAATGAATGAGAAGAATGTCACGGTACAGATGTACTGACAAGGACCTCAAAAAGACCGATAACATTCCTTCCGTCCTTTTCATGTCCTTATGACTTTCTTCTACAAAGGCTTTCGGCGGAATTTTAAGTTTTTATCCATCAAATCTCTTATACAGAGAAAAACAACAGCAACATGACTTTTCAAAGTGAGTTCAACGTTTTCACTTTGGCTGTTGAACAATAATAAATGTTTAAGGTTTCCATCTCTTTACTAATTATGTACAGTTTTAAAATTTTTCATGTCAAATCAGCAATGCCAACTTCATCAGAAGTCTAATACACTTAGCCTGAAGGGACCATTGCAAAGGCACTCTGTTGCTGAACCTTCAAGGGCCATGTCAGTCCATCCTTGCTGTCCATTCCTCTCAACTCCCGCCCACCCTCACCCACAAACACATTCTCTTGCTCAGCCTCCACTCGACGTCCACCATCTCTGCACTTCTCACCACCACTGTTCCCTGCTAGTCAATCACCAGTCTCGCTCCTGGACTCTCGCAGTAGTTCCCAAAGCCCACTCCCTCTCAGCAGGATGTGCCCCACTAAGACTAAGACGGACAGCAAGGTGCTGCTCAGGGTTCCACAGGCCATACGGGACCTGCCCCTGCTGGGCCCCCTGCTGGGCCCCCTGCCCCCACCTCCAGACAATGCAATGCGTTCCTTCCTATTTCTCCAACATGCAAAGCATGCTTTCTTTTGCATTGGGGCCCAGAATTCTCTTTCCCCTGCTATCTAAAGGCTCATCTCCTTCTTTCGCTAAGGTCTTTGCTCAAATGGTACTTGCCAGGCCTTCCCTGAGCTGCCTTACAAAAGATAGCATAGCACCCCTACCCAGGTTATCCCTGCCTTCCTTACTCCCCTCTATTTTCCTCAGCACGTGTATCACCCATTTGACATATACTGATCTACATAGGCCTTGTGAGGAGAGATCTTGCATTCCTCCTGATAGGGCTCCTGGCACATAATAAGCCCTCAATAAATACTGCTGAAAAAAAAAAAAAAAGAGCAGGATCACAAAACCTCATAACATTTCTAAACACTCTTTCTTAGCCGATTGTAAAATACAGGTGAGGAGGAACTTACAATCAGTAAGTGTTTCAATGCCAGCCTTCATTTAAGGGCAAATGCCAAGAGGAACACTCATACTGAAGACTATCTTTGCAAAAGCATAAGAAACCTGTAAGTCTTTTACAGCAATACCTTTCAAAAGTCACAAGATGGGGATGTAGCTTCATGAGAACTCTATTGAGACAGGAATCCATGGGCTTGCCAAACTGTACTGGTGGGCACATTTCTTTCTCCCCACCCTCTTTAATGGGCCATAAAAACAGAATGAATATAGAGGATCTGCTGTATTTATGTAATCAAGTCCATGCTTCTCGCTTTTGACTAACATCCTCCAGCAGATTAGGGATCCTGCCAGTCCTCAAGATAAAAAAGTCACCAGCTCTACTCCAGGTTATGTAGCAACCGGTTTTAACAAGCTCGTGCCTTAAATAGGGAGATATTGAGCACTAGCTTGCACCAAAAACAAACCAAGCAACCAAAACTACTTTTTAGAAGAGAAACTTTATGTTGTCCCTCTCTTTCCAAGAAACCTGGGGAAATGGTTCCCATCACCTATGGCACCCTCCCGTACAATCATGATGCTCAGCGGCTCTTTCCCTCGCCTGATGGACGTCATGGCCAGTGTGTACACATGACGAGTCTTCGGTATGAGCGCCTTTCCCCCAGGTAGCGGGGGTTGCACAGTGAGAAGCAAACACCCGGCGCCCCCGACCACAAGACGCAGCCCGCCTGTGCTTACCACCTCGTCCTCGGTCCAGCACTTTTCGATCAGCTTGGGCACGGGCTTCTTCACCAGGCGCTGCAGGGCCTTGCCGGCGTCATAACCGCTCTCGTGTAGCTGAAACAACAACAATCTCAGTGAGCTAACTGCACCAAATCGTGGCTCTGGGAGCAACCCAACAGGGCAGCCCTGCTTGTACTCTCTCTTAACAGGAGAACTGCTAAATGGGCACACAGACTCACAACCACCTTAGTCAGCGCGATTAATTTGCTCTCACCCAAACACCCTCCCAGTTCCAGCTGTTCTGGGAGAGGCAGACAGGTAAGGCAGAGAACATTTTGACAATAACAGGAACAGAATTAAGAATGCTACAAACATTGATTGAGCAGCTGGCCTAGCAGAGTGCTGAGCACATTGCCTGCATTCATGATCTTTCGTAACCCTGTGCAGAAGGTATTCTCTTACTTAATCTTATGGGGTAGGAACTATGGCCACCCCGTTTTACAGATGAGAAAACTAAGGCATAGATAGGTCAAGCATAGGTGCTCACCACACTAAGCCAGGAGGCAGGCGATGGAGCCAAGACGCAAGCCGAGCCAACATGACAGCTACTTGTCCCACTTGTCCCAAAGCACCCTAACAACATACTAGATTATGTTCTTTCCCTTCAGCATTTCTTAAGTCTCTCAACTGTAGTAATTTCACCTAAAATATAAGCGCTTATTAAATAAACTACTAATTCTGTATGTTAATTTTTGATATTTCAATAGTTCTGCATATACTGTTAATAACAGTATATATTCACTTTTCTTTTCTTTTCTTTTTTTTTTTTTTTTTTTTGCTTTTTGGTATGTGGGTAGCTCCCTGGCTGGGAATCGAACCCAGGCCGCAGCACTGACAGCGCCAGCGCTGAAGCCCCAAGCCGCTACACCACCGGGGAACTCCCGTATATTCACTTTTCAGTGTAAGTGAATGAAGGTGCTAGCTTACCTACAAAGTCCTTTCAGGACCAGACTCCCTCTTATGAAAGATAGCTAATTCACTTTTGTCACTCCATACCCTTCTCAGCCCTGGGCAGTGCTTGGCACCACTGAGCCCTCGGCATCTTACAAAGACATTCCTGCCTTGGCTGCTGTGACCCCACCCATTCCTAATTCCGGAGTCTCAGGCTGCAGACAATACAGAGAAACCATAGGCAGAAAGATCTCTTGCCCAATCTACCTCCCCAAACTGTGGCTGTCCCTCCAAAATTCTCACTGGAAATCTGCCTTTCCTCTACAGACCGATTTCTCTGACATAAGAATCTATTTTGGGTAAGACTTGTAATCTCTGATACCTAACATGGTCCGTAGCGTAAGGTGATACCTGCTAAATTCATAATAAATGTTTTCAACTAGTGTCCCTAGGAAGACTCGGACTCAACCCACATCTAAATCTCCATTCATTTGAATTCACCTAGCTTTATGTTGACTAACTGCCCATTACGTCCCAGGTACCACACCAGACTTCGGGGATACGGCAATGAACAAAACAGGCAGAGACCTCCATTCTCTCATGGAGTGGACATTTTTACCTTTTCACTTGGGCTTCAACCCCTTATTTGAATAATTCACCAGCATTTGCTGAATAATCAGTACAAATAAGGCACATGTCTTATTAAGTAATGGGTTTTTATTTCTAGGAAACTCACAAACTGCTGGGGACATGTTGTGGGGACACAACACATACAAGATCACAAGATCATGTAGGTTGTAGTAATTACTATCACCAAGGTAGAGATAAAGAGCTACAGACTCACACAAGGCGAGAGCCTGTGTCTCCTCTTAACAGAAGAGGCTTAAGAAGGGTGTACAGAGTGCCTTCTTAGCTGCATCACCAAGGTTGGGCACACCGTAAGCCTGTGATAAATATTTGTTGAATGAAATAACTATTTGAAACATGCACAGCAAGTCTCTCTTCTAACTCTTCAACAGTTATATGACAAATAACTGTTTTCATTGCTTATTCATTAAAACAGAATGTATTACAAATTAAAATTTCCTGAGTATTCTCACGACTTAGAGGATCCCAATTTATTTTAAATCCAGGCCTTCCAAGGAACTCAAGGATATACTTGCATGCTAAACAAACTAAATACTAAAGTACTATCATTTGCAAATGCTTAAAAATTGTGTAATTTAGATATTCAGAAGTATAAAAAGATAAAAATAAAGTTAGATACTTTGCCTTATATCCAGAACAAGCACATATTGTCCAAATTACCTAATATAATGAGGATCTATAATGAGAGCTTAACAACATGGACTGAAATTGAATAAAAGGAAAATTTGCATGCCTGTTTAATATTTTTAAAAAGCACAATTTTAGTGATAATCTGAAATTAATTCAAGTTGATCAAATTATAAATTCTTAAAAAGTGCTCATGGCAAACTGACAGCATTCCACAAGAGGTAATTATAGTAGATGGAGTAATAACAAGGAGAGATGAAAAACAATGAACTTTGGAGCCAGACTATGGATTCAGATTCTAGCTCTATTGCTTACTAAGTGTGTGATCTCGGCAAGTTACTTATCCTCTGTGGGCCTCAATTTTGTCATCTTTAAAAATGGGTATAATCAGGGTTTTCTGGTCAAGTTGGCGGAGTAGGTAAATGCTGTGCTTGCCTCCGATGGCCCCATTAAAACTGTAACTAAATTGTAAAACAGTCAACCTGGAGAACCACCTGAAGACTAGCTGAACAGAAGTTCTATACCCAAGTAATATACAGAAAGAAGAAGTCACGTCGAGACTGAAAATACTATTAAATTTCAACTGTAATTGAAAATAGATAAATTTTTAAAAATTGGGTGGGAAAAACAAAAAATACAAAATTGAGTATTGTAATAACATCTAGTTCTCAGGAGTATTGTGAGAATAACATTAGAAAATAACCTGTAAATTACTCAGAACTGTCCCTGGCACATTAATATGCTAAATGTGTTAGCTATTTATTTTTAAAAGGCAAGAAAAAAAATAAAGAAAGCAATCTCTAGTCAATTTTCATCCATTTTCTAGATTTAGAGTAGCCTTTTCAGATATAAAAAAAATTTGGTAAACTATAAACAAAAACCACTTATGTTGCACATAATTACTCATGTTAATAATTTATGAAATTTGACTAAAACTTTGGTTCAGTACACAGAAAAAATGTTAAAAATTTAATCTTATCTGGCTGATAGGAAATTACTCATAAAAACATGAAGCCCATTCCAAAAGTGAATGTGTGATTGAAGTTACATCAAATGTCATTAATCCCTATGACATTCCTGCCTTTTGGTGAACCAAGGAGAGCTTTAAATGATCGCTAGAAGAAATGTTTTGAGTAACTTGTCGAACTTGCTGTTGGGGTTGTTCAGTTTATTGGACAGGTTAACTACTGCTTGCACGATGCCCCTCAGCTCAATTTCTAGTGAGGTGTGTATTAGAGAAAGAGGCATTTTTCCCTAACCCTATCCCAGCACTCATACTTCCTTTACAAATGTTGATTTCAGATCACACCTTCCCTAGACAGAAACTGTTGCAATTTATGTGGTAACCTGAGCTTCCTTTCGCTACTCTGTTCTCTAAATAAAGGGTAACCCCCCCTTTCATTTGATCTACTGCCTGCCTGTCCTATTAAATTATTCCTATTCCTGACCTTTCCATAATATAAACTCAATAAATATGAGGTCAGACAATTAATTTCATGAACTCTTTATCCTAGAAAAAGTGCTACATACCTCGTTGCTGAATAATATCACTGCGGTCACCTTTGAAATAGTCACCTTTGAAGTACTCCCCTTGGGAAGCTAGGCACCGACACCAGTGCCTAGTCCACCCTTCAAAGCAATTTTGGAACTCCTGTTCTGGAATGGCCATCAGAGCTGTCACTGGACCCAAAAATCTGACAATGAAGTTCACAAAGTTGCCATTGTGTGCTTACATTGGCAGCATTGTACAGACAACTTGGTAAGGAGTCATATAACCTTGCCAATGTTATGTCGAAAGGTCTGATGGTCATTCCAGAAAAAAAGAGTTCCAAAATTGCTCTGAAGGGTGGACTAGGCACTGGTGTCGGTGCACAGCTTCCCAAGGGGAGTCCTTCAAAGGTGACCGCAGTGATGTTCAGCAGTGAGGTGTGGAGCACTTTTTCTAGGATGAGTTTGGAAAATTAATTGTCCGACCTCGTATTTATTAGAGTGTCTACCTTCTTCCACTCCTACACAGACACATCTGAAAAGTGAAAGCTGTGGAATTATGTACCACCAGTAATGAAATGTTCATTGAACAAATGAAGTTAGGATATTATTATGCTTTCATCCATCATTCACATAGGCTAGTACAAAAGCTGGGTCAAGGGGCTGTTCGGGCATGCCCTCTTCCTAGAGAACCAAAAGGAACCTTTCTAAATAGTCACCTTCTTAAGGTTACATTTATTTACACTTCCCAGGAATCTTGTCTGAGTCTTTAAAGAAATACTACAATTATATTTTATTAAAGATATACTTTTAACACACTTAAAAGTATTATGGTCTACTCAGCTTCACAAGAATGAAGATTGTCTTTTGAGCACTTTGGGGAAATTACTAAAGTTCACGATATCCTTCATTCCTTCCATAAATATTTACTGAGTGCTAACCTGTGCCAGACACCATTCTAGGTGCTAGGGATACTATAGCTGGGGTAAAACACAGATGAATGGACATCAGAAATCTATGGCTGAAAATGGTATAACCTGTGAGAATCAGTTGCAGTACTTACTGGTCTTGTATGACACATCTATCTAAAGGTCACACCCAGATGCTAGAGTCCTAAAAGGTTGGGTTCTATCTTCTTTGTTTGATGTATCACATGCATGGAAGACCTTCTTGAAAGGGGTTTGTTTTCTAGATGATTACAAAGATTTTCTTTCTTCAAACTAGAGCCAAAATAATGTATGAGGAAGAGATAAATTGGATATTTCAACTGTATTCCTTATGTAAATTAGATTTGGTTAGTTTACCAAAATAGTGACTATATTAAATCTCTAAAAAGTGTCCTTAAAACAATTCCTTTCTAAAACAGCATTTAGCTCTGAAGAATTAGAATCATTTCATCTTGTGAAAAACATCAGGTGGGTTTCAAATGTTGAACAGCTGATTGTGACCACAAGACATGTCGACATCGTCATGAAATCCAATTCAGGCTTCTCAGTGTTGCTAAGGTAAAAGTTCCTTTACACAGGTAAAATTTTCTATGATTTCTCTAGAGAAAATGGTTTAAAGAAATTGCACTGAAGACGGGGTGGGGGTGGGGGTAAGCCCTTGAATGCCTTACAGCTTCCCTCTGCAGCCTTGGAAAAGCAATTAAAGCAAGATGAATAAACCTGTCTGTCCACTTTACAGCCAAGCCAGGCTGGTGAAAATCTGAAATTAAATGCGATTTTAATGTAGCATATAGAGATCTGTCCCATTTTGGAGTCTCTGGGAATCTATGAAAAGCAGGGACCAGGACACAGCCTCTTTACACAATCAGCTTCCAGTCTTCCGGTGGGAGAAGCACTTAGCTCTTACACCATCCCCATCACCCTGCCAGCCACTAAGGCAGGGTGTCATTCCAGCAGAAACTGTTTTCAACTACGTCATCACAGGGGTGCACGCATGTCTCCAATTATCGGGGAAGCACAGATTTGTGCATCTGCCGCTTCTACACGGGTAAAATCTATCTTCCCTTACAGCACAGGGCAGACCTGGGGAATTGGACACAAAATGGAGATTCTTCACCAATCCACTACTAGCCTCTCAACTCACTGTCATGGAACTGTTGCTGTTGGGCTGTCTTCCAGCAGTTTGTCACGCTGGTGCGCTGGCCTTGCTCCACAGAACCCTCAGGTTGTGCTTTCTCCCGCGTGCTGGGCTGCTCATTGTGAGAGTTACCAGGAACCGTTCCTCGTGAGGTACCCAGTCCTGCTCTGCCACACCTTCAAGTGCCCAAGAGATCCAGTGGGATATCACAGTTACTGAGATTCTTCTTCTGCCAGGCGCTGTGCCAGCAAAGGGACCATGAGTGAACTAGCAGAGTGGACTGGGTGGGGGATTTTGGTGCTAAAAACAATAGCAGCTTCTGTTAACAAATCTCAGGTTGGGTTCCATGGTAACAAACGCAGCCTCTACACTCAATCTCGCGGAGCCGAAGACACTGCCACGTGTAACTGGACCTACGTCGTCAGCTGCACAAAAAGCTCTCAGTTACTCCAGGGGCTCGTCAGCCCCTTCCACATGAACTGTCCCCTGGCCACCACCTGCTGCAGCCTAGTGAACATGGCACGGGATCTGATGCAGGGGACACCAGCTGAGCTGAGGTTCTCATCTGTCCAATGGGCCTAACACCATCATCCCTCAACTGTGTCGAAGGACAATGGAAAGCAGAGACACAATGTGACAAGAGACTCTGTAATGTCAAAGGACTATAAACTGTACAGTGGTATCACCATGGGAAGGAGTAGTTTAAGGGCACAGCTCTTACCTAAGACTATTCAAATGGCTAGAGGTTCAACACAGCCAGCAGTGCTGGTGACTACATATCCTCAGCTGTCTTGTTACAGTCTCTGACCTCTCTGTGATGTGCAGGAAGAAAGGAGCATGCCACGGAAGAAAAACACATTTCTGCATAATTGCCCAAGTTAAATCTGCTACTCTCATTCTGCCTGACAAATCATCCCTGCTTATTACTTTCTATAATTTAATATATATAAGTGCTTTACTGGCAAGCTTCTCAAAAGAATAAATAATACTTAATGACTGCCTGCAGTTTAATTAACTCATGATTGAACTTCTCATGGATTGCTATAAACATTAAATTATAACCTTCCTCGAAGCTACCATGATGAAAATCTTGTTTCAAGCGTTAACTCTCCTGCCTAAACAATTCTGAAATTTCAACAAATCTGTATATTGGACTGAGAGGTGAAAGAACCAACATTAATGCCTGGTTATAAAGTGTGTTATTTTATAGAGCAAGGACAAGGTCTTAATTTAAATAAGATTGAAAATGTGCACATGTCCGAACACCTCATTTATATTACAGCAATCATTAAACATCTCTGGATCTCGGGCAGTCTTATTAGCATAAACTCTGTATTACCACAAGATTTCGAGTTTCTACTCTGCCTTCTCATCTTAGCTGTCATTTTCTGTCTGTGTGATGTTGCAAATAAATTTTCCTTTTGGCATGGCTCAGCTGTCAGGCACCTCTGTTCTATAATGAACCCATGAATTAAATCTCCCTGCTCTGACATCTCTGGTCTCACACATCAAAATATTGTTCTTCAATTGTAATTTATAACTTAATTTAAATGTCTCTTTTACTGTGACCTTTTTAGATCAAATGGCATTGCATCTGGCAGTTTCTATTGCACCAAAGCATCCTTTCACAATTATAGTCATTATAATAACTATAGAAAGAGCCTATCTGAGTTAGACTGCATTCACACTAAATATTAAATAATTGCATCAATTAAGAACAACATTGGATTCAAAGTCTTTTGTTCTGCAAAATACTCTTTATTTGCAAGAAACATGTAGTTTTAATTATTTCAACCATTAACATAAATTGAGAACGATCTTGCCGAAATCTGAGACAATTTAAAAATTTTTTCTCATAATGCATGATTCACAGATGTCAATATATTTTCATTCATACCTCCATCACCAAAGACCTAGTACCAAGCTCAAAATATGATACATATATACATCAAAAAACTAGAATGAAAACTAAAAGCACAATATTTATTTTTGTTTGGTCACTTCAAGCACTTGAGAAGCTAAATTTGTCTAAATGTTCCCTATGAGAGAACATTTGAGAGATAATGGCAAAGACAAGGAATTTGACTGGTGAGAGTAAGGGTTGAGGGAAAGACCCAGTTAATTTTCAGAAGGAAATACACAGCTGCTGAACCAACACTCCTTTCTACACTCAGAATAACTACCATGTTCAGGAATTATGCCAGCCTCAGGAATAACAGAGAAAGAAGTAGGGAACCAAAGTCTGTTGAGCATCAGAACTATATTGGGCCTCACACCACTCTTTTGTGGCCAGAGTACTAAAACCAGGAAACAAAATTGAAAAATTCAGTATCTCGCTCAAGGCCACTTCCCTAAGTAAGCAGCAGAGCGAGGATTCTAACATAAACCCACGATCTAGGAAGAAATTTGAGACTCAGTTCCCCAGTGGCTTAAGACTGGCAATCTAGTGGCAATGATGGGCTCGAGGACTTACTTCTCCAGCTGCAATGACTCAGCAAGCACACTGTCCTTTCTTTCTCCTCTTGGGGGTAAGGCTGGAGAGGCAGGAGGAGAGAGCCAGTAGCTCAGAGAAGAGGGAAACACACATACATAAAATGACAAAATAAATGCTATCATAAAAACACATGAAGTGTCGATGAACACCGACTGGGGTGACATATACTGTTTTGGAAAACCAAGATGACTTCCCAGAGCAGGCTTTGAAAATCAACTACCAGTATAACATGAGTAACCCTGCCTACACTCAGTGAAAGTAAAAAGGAAAAGAAAATCAAGATGGAGGACAGAACAAACACCAAAAGTTGTTAAAGCCAGGCAAAAGGCTAAAGTTTAAAAAGCAGGGTTAGATTCTTGAACACCATTTTTCAATGACTTATCACATAGAGATAAAGAGAACAATTACAACGGTCAGTGTAAGATAAAAGGGAAATTCCACCTAGACAAACAAGAGAGCATATAATCTGACCAAGAGGAAATAAATGGAAGGTGGAAAGAGTAAACTGAAAAACAGGAGAGACAGAAGGATGACAGATAACTCTGAAGAAGATTCCTACGAGGAAGAACCTGCAACTCTAGAAAGTCAAATGAAAGCTGCCCTGAAAATATTAGGAAGAAATACATCACCAGGGGTAGATGCGATACTGATAAAATTATTTCAAAGCCACAGAGACTGAATCTATCAAAATCCTAACAAGAATATGTCAACAAATATGGAAACCAAATTAATGGCCTACAGACTGGAAATATTCAAAATACATTCCAATTTTTAAGAAAGGAGATACCAAGGAGTGCAGTAACTATAGGATTTTCCTGCACTCACATTTAAATTATATATGTAACTATAAGACAGGCCATACTTATTAATCTATAGGTGATAACCTTACTCACCTCATAAAATTGTTATGAGGATTACATGCATTCATTCATGTAAAGCACATAAGCTTTGCCTAACATACAAGCACTAGATCAACAAATAAATTTTAATTTTGTTATTGTTATTAATTGTTGTTAATGACACCAGGCAGCTGACCAATAACAGATACCCAATAAAACGAAAATAACCGTGATAAACATAAAGTCCTGTGCCTGTTTCAAAATTCAGTAAAAAAGCTGAGGGTGGGAGAGAAATGGCTTAGAAAAGGCAAATATAAAAAGCAAGATGAAACAAAACAAGACACAAACACAAGAATAAAAGAATGTGATAGACATATATTCATAAAAGCTTAGACTACACTAAAAAGATGAGCCTTTAGAAAAACTGAGGATGACTCCTTGCCACTTTATGCTGATTAGATGTGAGAATGTCAGTTTAGTGTAGGTGTTTTATTTTAAAACAAAGTTCATCAGAGGATGAATAAAATGGTTATCTATAAAAATGGCTAAGACTACACCATGGATGAAACTCAAAAACATTACCCTCAGTTAAAGAAGCCAGTCACAAAAGACCACGAGCTGTATAATTCCATTTAATGAAATGCTCAGCACAGGCAAATGCAGAGATGTAAGGTGAAACAGCGCTGCCTCCGGTGGGGGGGTGGGGGTGGGGGGTGAAATGAGGATGACTAATGTACAGATTTCTATTTGGGGTAATGAAAACGTAAAAATGACTGTGGTGATGGTTACACATATGTGTTAATATACTAAAAGCCATTGAAGTGTACACTTTAAAGGGGTGGCATATATAGTATGTGGATTATGTATCAACAAAGCTATTATATATTAAAGAGTGAAAAAGAAATAAATGGCTGAAGAAACTTGAGAGTGGTTCACATGGAGAAGCAAAATGAAGAGCTGCATCAGGAGCATACCAAATAAGAACTTACAGCAAAGATATTCCTGTTGAAGCTATCAAAAATCAACAATGTACAATAAGTAATGAAGGTGCCATTACCAGAGGTTGTTAATATAAGTGCCCTTTCATCTCTCCATCCACCCAAAAAACTGTTGGCCTCAGGGAAAAGAACAAAGTGGGACATTAAAGTTCAACAGATTATCTGAAAAGGAACGAAATATTAAAGCATTAAATTAAAAAAGTCATCTCCACACAAATTGAGACAAAAAAAAAAAATGAGGTATTTTGTGTTAAAAGGTTGTTGCCTGGAACTCGTGAACAGAAGGGAGCCACGCTAGTAAAAAACAATTTTCAAAACTAAAGTTCAAAATGTTTCTGAATGGTCAAAGTACAATAAATAAAAACTTAAATTTATGCATTATTACGCTGATAATCAATTGAAAAAGTCTTGACTATACTTGGAAATCTCAATGTACGGTCCTGTCCTGCATCTTTACTTACTCCACAATTAACATGTAACATGCACTAGACGTTAATATCTTGTTATAACAAAAATAAAACAAGGTGCTCATCAAGGCTGATTTATATAAGGTACTGTTCTAAAATGTACTGGATTTCCATAAAAAGAAATCATATAGCGTATTGACATTTCCCATTACTCTCTTCAATGACAAATCAAAACCCCACCATAATCTGAATGGGAAAGCAGCAAGACAAGAAGAATGTTAAGAAAAGGTAGTGGTGTGGAATGAATGTGAGAAGACGCCTGATCATATGCTTCAAACTGTAACATCAGGGCCCCCTCCCCCTGACAATGCCTTGTATGGGAGCTGGGAAATGCTTGACATTCATTGGGGTCCTAAGCACTGCAAAGTTAATCCAGGCCCAGATGCTTTGCTGAAGTCCATTTACCATGAACAAACAAAATCTCCAACAGAAATTCTAAAGACTGAAAATTTTAGAATAAAAGAGAGAAAGATGGAAAATAATTCTTAGAGTAGGCTTCCACATACTCTGCTATGGCAACTTCTTCACACCATCAAGTTCTGGGTGATCAAATGTGATATGGACTTGAATTTGATTTATTTATTCATTCAATTATTCAGCAATTATTTAGTGCCCCTGTATTATATACCAGGCATCAAACTATGGCTCAGAAAACAAAGATGATTAACATTCAATAGTTAATAAACAGTGGTATTTATAGACCAGAGATAAAAAACTAACTATTAAGCTATTGGAAGCCTTGAGTCCTTTGTTGAAGGAGATGTGGATATGCATAAATAAATAAGCAACCAAATATATACATTTTTGAATATATACAAAGCTTAATCCAAAAGTCTAACAGCAACCCATATTTCAGGGAATAAAACTGTCCAGGCAGAGGTGATATCTTTGCTGCATGATTATAAATTTTACTTATAAGTGAGCATATATACGTTCCATGTTAGTGAGAGAAGGTAAACATAAAAATGCAAATAAGTTTCTGAGAAAGAAAAGTCAAAGTAATTTGAACTGTATTAGGAAATGGGAAAGATATCTGAGCACAAAGAATAAAATCCAGTATCAATTTAGTAAAAGTAAGTCAGCATGGTATTTTCTAGAAAACCTTAGCTTCAAACTATAGGGCTCTGCTGCAGTATATGTAAGCTAACAACATACAGAGGAGCCTAATAAAGCTGCATGTGAAGACATACATAGCATGAACAGGATACACAGAAACATTTCTATTCGAAGATCTTCTAGAAAAGCACCACTGCTTTGTCATATTGCAGCATAATGTTACTTTACATAACACAAAATTATAAATAAAACAATTTTGCATTTATAGGTGTTCATAATTTAAAATAGTAAAATAAAATAAAACTTATCTTTGCTAACATGCCCATGGTCACTAAGAACACCTTCCTCTTTCAGTAAGAGAGGCCACACATTTATTACATCTTCTTCCTCCACATCAGTATAAAACTGTGTTTTAAGTTAAGGAGTAAAAAAGATAATACATTTTAACATGAATGAGCAAACAAAGAACAACTGTGTACCTAACTATTCTGCAAGTTCACCACTAGACCAAAAGTAGTAAGTGAGGTGGCCACGAAAATAAGATATTTATATATTAACTACTGCTGTGTTCTCCAATGAAGACTCTGCAATTAAGAATGTACTCATGTGGCTCAAGTTTTATATAACCTGAGAACCATCTGCATTGCATTAAAATGGACTAAATACTCCAAACAAGTAGAACTTGCCAGACTGAATTTTTAAAAAAAGCAAGAAACAGTTAAAGAACTACAGTATGAAAGAAATGTACTTTAAATGAAAAGAAAAAGCAAGTTTCAAAGTAAGAAGCTGAAAGAGGACATACCACACAGACATTAAGCGTAAGAAAATTAGAGTAGTGTATTAATACCAGACAAAAACTGACTTTAAGTCAGAGAATCACCAAAATAGAATCACCAAAGAAGTAAAAGGGTCAATACACAGAGAAAGACGTTCATGCCCCTAATGATAACAACATTCAAACATATCAAGCAAAAACAAATAGAACCAAAAGGGAGAAATAACCAAATCCATGATCACAGTTGAAGACTTTAATGCATCATTCTCAGTAACTGATGATACAACTAGATAAAAGAATTAGTAGGAACTACAAGATTTGAATAATAATATAAACCATTTTAAAGAAACTGACAATTACTGAACAGTATACCTAATAACTGCAGAATACAGATTCATTACACTGCACATAGAACACTGACCAAGATAAATCACAGGCTGAGCCAAGAAACAAGTGTTAACAGATTTCAAAAGACTGAAATCTTACTGGGTACTCTCTTACCACAAAAGAACTAAATTGGAAATTAATTATTAATACACTGAGAGAAGGAAGAGGGTTAGAGAAAGAGAGAGAGAGAAAGGAGATCCCAAATCTCTGGTAATTAGGCAATTTAATTCTAAATAATCCATGGGTAAAATAAGAAATCACACAAAAATTTTTTAAAATATTTTGAACAGAATGATAATGAAAGAACGAGTCAAAATTTATGATAAAATCAGTTACCTAAGATCCCACTTTAGGAAGCTAGGGAAAAAAATGATCAAATTAACCCAAAATAAATACAAAAGAAATAATAAAAATAAGATTAGAAATCAGTGCAATAGAAAACAAAGAAAATCAATGAAACCAAATAACCAAATGCTAGCTATCTGAAAAGGTCAATGATGTTGGTAAACCTCTATTTGGACTGATTAAAAGGAAACAAATCAGCAATATTAGGAATAAAAGGTTAAAAAATCATAAGATCCTACAGACATTATAAAGATAATATAGGAATAATTTGAAAATGTTACCAATAAATTTGATAACCTAGATAAAATGGACAAAATATTTAAAAGACACAGATCAACAGATTACCAAATGGATACATGAAGAAATATAAAATCTGAATAGGGCTATGTCTACATAAAATTTTAAACTTTCCATAAAAAAAAAAAAAAGTTCCCAGATGGCTTCACTGTGAATTCTTTCAAATACTTAACAAGAAAAAATAGCAATCCTTTACAAACTCTTTCAGAAAAGAGAGTAGGAGGAAATATTTCCCAACCAATTTTTTGAAGTCAGTTATTACTGATATCAAAATCAAAGATATCACAAAGAAAGAAGACTATAGCTCAATATCTATCATGAACACAAATGTAAGTTTTAAACAAAATATTAGCAAATTGAATCCAACAGTACATAATGACCAAGAAGAATTTACCCTAGGAATACATAGTTGGTTTAACATTGGCAATGAATAAATGTAATTCACCATATTAACAAAATAAAGTGTAAGAAGAAAATACAGCATCTGACAAAATTCAATGCCTATTCATGATTTAAAAAAAAAAAAAAAAAAAACTATCAACAAGCATAGATATAAAAAGAAACACTGTCCAAAAGGAAGGAAGGAAGGAAAGGAGGGAGGAAGAAACCCTACACTGGACTTAACAGGGAACGACAATGTTTTCTCCCCAAGATAAGAAAGAAGGCAAAGATGTCCACTTTCATCTTATCTATTGAGGATCATGCTGGAGGTCCAAGTGAGTGCAATAAAACACAAAAAAGAAATGAAATGCACAAATCAGAAACAAAGAGGTAAAACTGTCTTTATTTGCAGATGACATGATTGTGTACACAAAAAACCCTAAGGAACCAACTAGATAACTACCAGAATTTAGTCAAACCAAAAAATTACAAGGCCAACACATAAAAACTGATTGTATTTCTATCCTAGCAATGAATACTCAGAAATGGAATTTTTAAATACAATTTTATTAACAGTAGCATCTTCAAACAGTAATTACTTAGGATAAATTTAACAAAATGTGTTTAAGACCTGAGAACTACAGAATCTTATGCAAAAAAATTACAGAAACCTTTTTCTTTAAAATGGAGAGATATATCATGTTCATAGACTGAAAGATTCAGTACTGTTAGGATGTCAATTCCTCCTAGATTGAGCCACAGAGTCAATGCAATCCCAATCAAAATTCCACCAAGCCTTTTTATAAACAGAAATGCAAATTACCTAAAATAGCCAAAGCAATCTTAAAAAACAAGTACAAAAAAAGAAGATTTCCACTACCTAAATTCCTCTAAAGCTACAGTATTCAAAATACAGAGGTGCTGACAAAAAGATAAGTATAAGATCAGTGAAACAAAACAGAATCCAGAAAAAGACCAAACATACACAAGCAGCTGATATTCAATACAGGCATCAAGGCAATTCAACAAGTGAAGCCTGTTTTCAACAAACGTTGTTCCAACAACTGGCACCTGGGTGGAAAAGGATGAACTTTCACCTCCTACCTCACAAAGCATAAAAAATTAATTTGAACTGAATCACAGGCTTAAATTCAGGGATTAAAACTTCAAGAAGAAAGCACAGATATAAACTTTGCAATCATGAGATGATCAAAGATACTTTCGTAAAGGAAAATGATATATTGGACTTCAGCAAAATTAAATATTTTGCTCTTTGAAAGACACCATTTCCAAAAAAAGTCATAGGATGGGAGAAAATATTCACAAAACAAACATCAAGGGATTTGTTATCAGTATAAAAAGAACTCTTACAACTAAATTATACTAGAGACAATTCAATTTTTTATTTTTATTTATTTATTTTTTGGGTGAGTGGGGTCCCTGGCTGGGAATTCAACCCAGGCCGCGGCATTGAGAGCGCCAAGGCCTAGCCACTACATCACCAGAACACCCCCAAGACAACTCAATTTTAAAAATTAAGCAGAAGATTTGATTGGGCAAAGATACAAAAGAAGATATACAAATGGGCAATAAGACATGAAAAGATGCTCAACATTACGAAGTCAGGAAATTCAAATTAAAACCCTCAATGAGATATCACTCCACGTCCATTAGAATAGCTAAAATAAAAAAAACTAACAACATCAAGTTGAGGATGGTGAAGAACTGAAATCCTAGCACACTACTGATGGGACTGTAAAATGGTATGACCACTTTGGGAACGTCTTGGGCAGTTTCTTAAGAAACTACCTGCACACGTACAGAACTGCCATTCCACTTCTAGGTATTTTCTCAAAAAGAACAAAAATACAACTCTACACCAAAACTCATGTAACAATGTTCAAAACACCTTTATTCCTAATGGCTAAAAGCTTAGAAACAGCACAAATGTGAATGGATAAAATATTGTGAATGTCCATACAGTGGAACAGTACTCACCAATTAAAACAATGAACTATTGATACTACAACAACATGAATGAATCTCAAAATTATTATGCTAAAAGAAGCCAGACTTAAAAGATTACATACAATAGTATTTCATTCACACAATGTTTTAGAAAATGCAAGCTAACCTAAAATGAGAGAAAACTGGTTATCTGATGCTGGAAGAGCAAAGGATTATAAAAGGGTATGAGGCAACTTTTGGGGATCTTGGAAATGTTTTGTATCTTGATCACCGTGATAGTTTCATTGGTAGATACATACGAAAAAAACTCATCAAATGGTATACTTTAAACCAGAGCAGTTTATTATACATAAAGTATACCGCAATAAATTGTTTAGAGTCAAAAATAAGTAATCCAGAAGAGCTAATATTTAAAAACAGGTCTATATAATTGTCATAAAGAACCAACAGTTCGAAATTTTTCTATATTGAATACAATTTTTAAAATATTTATTTAAATTTAAATAATCCTACTGGATGTTAAACACACTCTAATGTGGCCGTACTACAGATTTAATATATTTTAAATTTCTATGTTGTACTGAGAAATAGGAAATAGACACAGGTTTATTTTAAATTGATAAAATACTTAACCTTGTTTTGACTCTATGCTGTACTCTAAGAAAATAATAACTACTTTCCACATGACAATGTATTTACCTTATTACTTAACATAGTTCAAAACTTCCGTTACTTTAAGGAAGTCAAAATAAACACTGACTTCTCAGAAGAGTTTTCCATTCACTTCACTTCTCATTAAAGAAGATGCCTACAACTAAAACTCTCTGCGAGCCAGTACAACAATGAAGTATAAAATTTAAGACAGCCACTAAACTTCATCACAAAATGAGCACACACTCAGTCCTTGGTGGCCAAATGCACTTGAATTGCACAACCCAAGACACCTGAGCCATCCTGGGCTTGCCTCGACAAGAAGAATTTCAAATGATGTGACGGCAGCTTCACAGAAGTAAAAACTCATAAAACCAACACCCTCTGGCAAGGCTTAAGAAACCTTCAGAAGAAACTAGTTACATAGGGCCTTGGGCAAAAATAGTCCAAATTATTTCTATATAGAAGTATGTTCTACAGAACCCTCAGAGGGTTTGGAAAAGAAAGGGAATAAATCAGATAAATTCAGTAAAGTGCCAAAAATAGACATTTAATTAAATATGGCAAAATCATTATTCAGATTTCAAATGATCAGCAACAGTCATAGAAGAAGAATTTTTTTCCATAAAGCTTTTGTACAAAAAGAAAAGACCAACAGAAAACAAGGTCATATCCAAGAGTTCTTCTTAATATACACAGATTTGGGGGGGGGGGGGCCAGGGGTATTTTGAATTCATAGACATTCACACATACATCTATCGTAGCTACTGTCTGCAGTATCACCAATCTTATAGTCCCAGTTTTCTCCTTTGTAAAATAATCTTGAAAGGCCCCTTCTGGCTCTATCGTTATATGTTCAAAATAATAATTACTTACAAAAACAAAAACTCTAAGTATCAAATAGGTGATAAAGTAAGCAAATAGATACATATGAAGATGTGAAAAACCATTCAGTTACTTAGAACATGGCACATCCCCAGCAAGATCATTCAACTTCCAACATACAGGAAACTATTATAATGTTATGTAATACCCAAGAAACACAATTAGATCAGGAATAAAAATTCACCATATTGTACAGCACACAGTCAGATAGCTACATGTTTCCTTGAAAGCAAGCTGTACAGTAGAAAGATCCCTAGATTGGGAATCTAGGTTATATTCCACCCTCCATTATGAACTTTTTGGATTGGCACTAAAAAAAAGACATCTGGCCTTTCTGAGCCTTGGATTTTTATCTATTTGGAGATTGGAACAGATGATCTTAAAAGTCTCTTCCAACTATAGTGACCTCCCAGGAAAAATAAAAATAAAAGGAGTACTTAAATTACATTAAGTTAATTATCAGAAGAGTTGCTCAGCCTTGTGCTCAATATCCTAACGTAAATACATACATAACCATCAAGGCTCTTTATTAATACATCAAAAAATCCATAAAAATGCATTACTACTTCAGATTTGATTATTTCACATTAGTAACCACACAGAGAAGAATTACTTCAAGAAACTTTATTTTTTTTTTTTTTGCTTTTTGGTATGTGGGTAGCTCCCTGACTGAGAATCGAACCCAGGCCGCAGCACTGACAGCGCCAGCGCCGAAGCCTTAAGCCACTACACCATCAGGGAACTCCCAAGAAACTTTAAATACATGAAGTTTCCTAAACTTCTATAGGATATATTCGAAAGTCAAAAAGAAGTGTCCAGAAAAATAAACAGGTCTCAGTAACCATACTGCTTATAGCAGTGTGAATTATGTTATTCTGAGCTGCTGTGCGTGTTACAAGGCTAAGGCGGATGAGTAATCATGGTGGGATGTCACACAACCAACTCAGAATATTTAGGCTCACTTGTTACATTTCACTTGAGATTATGTTAGGGATTGTTATTTTTAAAACTTAATTTTGTTTTATAATCATATGAAATATATACAGTTCAAAAGTCAAATTTATAAAAAACAAATTTGTTCAAAGAAGTCCAGCTTCCTCTCTAGTCCCTTCAATTTACTTTGATTACAGGGTCTCAGACTCAGAGACAGCATCGCTGACAACAGCATGGCCGCTGGATTCAAATCTTGTGTATGACCTTGTATCATGACTTATTTGTGTTAAACTACTTCGTCGTGTCTACAATGGTGATAACAATACAACCAACTTAGAGGGTTGTTGAGAGGATTAAATAAAATAATCTGTGCACATATTCCATTTGGTGAGGTATCAGTAAAGATTAGTCACCAGCATCAGGCTCTTGTGTGAGGCCCATAATCTGTGTACAGACGTAGAGTGGGAAATGAACCTGGAGGTGCCTCATCACTGGCCTGAGGTCATGAAGTCCTATGGTGAAGGCCACATTTCAACCCAGCACCATACCACACTATCTGCTCCTACAGGCTCCTCCATGTTCCATGCTCATCACACATGCCCTACAGTCAGCATTGGGCAAGAAGAACTTTCTCCCCAACCAGGGCAACTCTGAAAGACTCACTGTGTTCAATGCATTGAGAGTGGTGTCATCCCGAGACGCGGCCACACAGCCATCCTCTGTGGAACCTCCATCACACATCCCTGCAAACGCTGCCATGCTCCTTGGAGGACAGGAAGGAAAACATCAGTACAGAAATTTTAACCCTCAATTTTTGAAGTACATTTTCAGCCCAGACCAAATCCCATTACTATGTACATAATAAGCCAGAGTTCACAGTCCCGCTTCTGCTCGCTTTGAAAAGGAAAAATTTTAAAGCTCTGTACAGTTCACCCTTCACTCACTCAGAAAGAGAAATACTACTTTTACTCATGTTCATTTATGTTATTTCTTCCCATTCTTTATTCGTGCTCAGATTTTAGTTTTGAGGGCACGCATCATCTAAAACTGTTTCCCACAATTGAATGCATTAGTCTTTTGAACGAAAGGTCTCTAGGAAACATACAAAATTAAATCCCCTGAAACTTTACTTAATTCCTTTCATGCTATACATCAACTACCTTTAGGTGAATTAAAAGTGAAAAAGAGAGGTAAGAAGTCTTAGGAGTGACTCATTCCACTACATTCCCATGTCTACTTTATGCCTCCACGAACAGCATGCTGACCACCAACAGCCGGAGCTAAACGTCAGTCTCCAGGCCTTGTTTTAGTGTGTTCTTTTTTTCACATTGTTGATGCTGCAGTGACTCCAAAAACAATCACTCAAGACAAGAAAAAAAACCAAAACAAAACAAGGCCCTCTGCCTGCACTACATGTGTCAGGGACAGGTTTAAACTTCTCTTTTGTAGTTTAGGCATTTGTAGGTTAGCAAGTTCCCATGTAGGTAAGCCAGAAAAATGTCACTTTTAGACCTGGCACCAATGAACAGCCATACGGTAGAGAAATCTGTAATGGACTGCAAGATGTGCTGGATGATGCGATTACTCAGCTGTATTGAGAAGTGTGGATAACTCCATGTATGGCTTAGAATGCTTTCCTTCTGAAGAGTTCTAAAATCTGATGTGGGACAAACCTCAAGAAGAAAAAAGTGACTTTACTATGTTAAAACTATGTTCTCTGGTAAGAAGGATCAGGGCTCTGATTAGAGGGTAAAACAAAAGAGTCAGAGAATGCCCAATATATAAATAAAATTTTAGGAGAAAGGAGAAAGGTTATTGACTACTAATCCATTTAGATGACCTAATTCAGAAAGCAGGATGGGGCAAATTCTATTACCTTGCTGCCCTCAAGTACATAAGGAGGTCACAATCATTAACTCCAGGCATCCAGACCAGTTCCTCATGCTGGGTCACAGTGTCACCGTCTGGAGAAGGGAATGGTTGCAGATCGGGAAGTTTGGCCTGTAAGACAGAAAGGAAGAAATCACAATCCGGGCTGTCCAGGGAGCTGCCTCAGGCAGGCCCTGGGAACAGCTCAGGAGGCCTCTATCTTCAGGCAGACCAGAGATAACAGCACATTCCTGAGTCACTGAAACTAGCCTGCAGCACATTTCATGATCTTTCACCCCAGATTTCACAACTGTTTTCTCTCCTCTTAGGAGCAGCAAACAGTGTCAAAGTTAAACCAGGGCCAGCAAGAGCCAAAAAGTGAAACAGAAATGGACACATGTGAATAAAAAATAAATTAAAAAATAAAAATGTCTCAGGAGATAACAGCACCTTGAAAAAGGAGGAAAAAACACACAGGTTTTAAATACAATAAGTTTTCAAAGAGACATCTACAATAATAAAATCTCACCTAAGGATATTTGTTACAAAAATTAAATGAAGTATCCTATTAAATTACTGCTCCTTCTTCTCAAGAGAATCAGTAACAATGTAAGTCATGGTGAACATCAAAAAAGATAGAAATGGAGTTTACATTAAAAACAGAGTAGAACTAAATGATGGTGATAGAAACTACATGAGGAGCGGTTCCAGGAGGAGAGAGCTGCTTGTGAGGGGGCAGGAAGGAACTTTCTGAGACTACAGAAATGTCCAATCTGGATATGAACTCTCATAGCAGACTCAACAGTATACTCTTAAGGTGCAAACAGTTCACTATACGTAAATACAGTAAAATTTTTAAAAATATTTAAACATCAGTGCTCAACAACCAAGATTCTAAGTCACCTCTGGTTTAGAGATTCAAATACCTCGAGCATTTTCTCACCCTCACCCTGTTGGGGCGAGTATGAAGGAGCAGGTATTACCTACCATAACCATCAGAGGTCTATGAAAAGCCAATCATCTGTAAGACACACATGTTCTTATTTTCTTAATAAAAACATGGGCATATTAGTCTAATATTTTAAATTAAGAGATACAGTTGAAAAGCTCCAGTGTCCACAGAACCCAGGCAAGAAATTTAAATGAATCGAGCAGAGTATGGGCAGCACTGTCCAACAGCAATAAAATGAGAGGCACATATTTTATTTTAAATATTCTAGTATCTGCATTAAATAAATCACCACATCCCAATCTGGACTAGCCACATTCCAAGCATTCAAAGCTACATGTGGTGGAGGCGCCCATACTGGGTGTTGCAGGTATTAGGTCCTACCAAGTGTCAGACAGGCTGAAATGCAGACCCAGCAACCCTGTCCAGGGAATGCTGCCATGCAGGAAAAACACCAGTATTTGTACATCCTCCAAAGTCCAAAAATCCTGATTATTATGTGAAAGCTCATGGTTTTAAATGTTGGTTTTCCAAGTTTTCAAAACAACTGTGTCCCAAAACACAATACTGATAGGCCATGTAGCTCTCAGGACACCACAACCTCTGCTTTACAGGCTATGTTTGATGTTTCTCCAAACAAGGATGCTCTCCTGTAATTTAGTGACTTTTATAATATTTAATTGGGTGCCACAATTAGTTCTGCTTTATGTAACTGTGAAGGTATTGGAATACAATTAAAACACAATAGATACTCATACCAAAAGATCTTTAACATTGGTACCAATCTCTGCTTCTTCAGTACCAGGTACCCAATGGTTGGTTGTTAAGGTAATTAAAAGGTACTATTGTCATGAGGGAGGACCAACCTCCCTACAGAAAAATGAGCTAGAAATGTAATTAGACAGTTTATAGAAAAGGAAAGGCATATGGCTCTTAATCATAGGAAAAGATGGTCTACCTTGCTGAAAAGAGAAATGTAAATTAATGACACTGAGATACGATTTTCTATTTATCAGGTTGACATAAATCTCAAAGTGTGATTTGAGGCGTGCTGCTAATGTGAACGCAAAAATGGTAAATCTCAATGGAGGGGAATTTTGTAACTGTCTCAGAATTACATGTGCACCTGCCCTCTAAGCCAGCCACCCCACTTCTAGGGATCTATATCCAAGATACGCTGGCAAAAATATAAAAACCTAGATGCACAGACTACTTATTCCATCATTACTTGTAATAGCAAACTACTAGGAGCAACCTAAATACCCATCAGTAGGGACTGGAAGAATAAACTGTCACACCCACTCAAGGGGTCTGTGGAGTGGCAGAGGGACGTGAGAAGAGAGTCTGTGTAGTGCTGCAGAGGGAACACCAGGATACAATGTTAAAAGATAAGAGGTGCTGAACGTACGTACACACATGCACACATCACCTTTCTTTTATCTACCACTTATCTACCAACAGGGGTTGTGGTGTAAAGAATATAAAGATAAATCACAACGTTAAGTAAAAAATAAAAATGGTTCTCTATCAGGGAGGGAGGGGACATAGGGAAGGGACAGGGACAGAAGGTAAACTTTTGAACATACTTCATTTGTATGCTCACCTTTGGAACCATGTAAATATAATTATAAACCTAATTATAAAAATAAAATTAAGTTTAAAGAACAAACCCTTAAAAATTCTAAAGAAAAATAAAACAAACGCACTGAACTATGTATTTTAAGCTGGTTCCTCTCTAGGGACTATCTTAAGTAACTTTAAAACATATTAATTTGCTCATGGGGGGACCTTTGCAACATATTCTAATACCAAAAAAATATTTAATAGTAAGTTGTTTTCAATAATCATATTGTTTATACCAGTGTGAGTACTGTTATTCTGAGCTGTTTACATATGTATTATGCAATCAGAGCAAATGAATACTTAAGTTGTCATTTAAAAATGGGATTTGAGACATGAGAAAAAGATACAGATATAGATAAAAGAAAAACAGGATTAATATAAGGTGTATATAAAAATTTTTTAATTTGAATTTAAAAGTATCAGAAAAAGCCCATGATACATAAAAAAGAAAAAGAAAGAAAGAAAAGAAAAGAAAAGAAAAGAAAAGAAAAGAAAAGAAAAAGAAAGAAAGAAAGAAAGAAAGAAAGAAAGAAAGAAAGAAAGAAAAGACTGACTGACTGACTGATTTCCTAGCCTGTTCCCTGGAAAGGCCTGGAAACAGTAACCAACCCAGTAACAATGAACATCCTAGCAGCCAGTGAAAAATGTCACTTCCCACTTACTTAAACAATGAGGGCCCCTATGGGAAAAGTTTCCTTCCAGATCTATAGTAGAGAATGTACAAGTAAGACATTAGAACCCTATCATCCCAGATAAAAGGAACCTACCAAAGACCACCAGGGTCAAGCCATAAAGACACAAGAAAGCAAGATGAGGATAATTTAGTCATCAGTAAGAATAACTGCAATTGGTTAGCAGAAATAACTAACTTCACATCCACTGATGACCACTGGAAGGTGCTGGAAAACCAACTCAGTATTATGAAAACCAGTAAATAAATGGAGGACAAGAATTAAGCATTTTATCTTGCCTTTCCTATGTGATTCAGAGAATTAAACAGTCGATACGAGGGACGTGTCATTTATTCAGCTAATAAATGAAGAACTGACAGGATGAGAATATCACTAGTTTGAGATCCCTACTTAAACAGTGGGTCTATAATAAGTAACAAGCAAAAGCATGTGTGACTCTTGGAAGACACACATAGAAAGCACCACCCTGAACTATTCCTGCCAGGGACGTACCAAACTAGAATGTGATTAAACTATTAGACTTAACTGCTAATTTTCAAGACATGCCAACAATAAGGGAACAAGTTTAATGCTACATAAAAATGTGATCAGCCAAATCCAGACTGTAGGACACCCTATAGGACAAAACACTCAGCTTCTTCAATACATAAAATGAGAGAGGGGAAAATATGAGAAATATCAATTAAAAGAGATTTGTGAGACATTAACCAGTTTCAATGCATGACTCTTATTTACATTCTCAAATCTGATCTCTAATAAAAAAAAAAAAAAGAAAGTGAGAGAGAGAGAAATCTGGACACAGTGACAGTTGACTATTATTAAGAAAATGCTCATTTTTGTTAGGTCTGATATATTGTGATTATGTTTTTTGAAATAGCTCTTATTTTGGAAATATTTATAAATAAAATGATATATTTGTGATTCATTTCAAAATAATGGTGGAAGAGGTATGAGGAACAATAAATTACAGATGTTTTAGCATAAATTAGTATGTGTGAAAGTTGATTAATAAGAAATAAGGGTGTTTACTGTAGTAATCTTTCCCTACTTTTGCATGTGTTAATATTTTACCTGATAAAAACATTTAAAAATTTAAGAAGGTAAATGTTGCCAACTCATAAAAAAGTCCTGTTATATCTGATGCTCTAAAATATTTCTTTTTGAAGATAAATCATAGAGAATATGTTTAAAATGTGATGGAAAATAAATATCTGATTTTAAATTAAAGTATATAAAAATTCAAGTGTAGTAAATCTGTTCCTTTCCAAGAATTTCAGCATCTTTTACTTAAGAACTACTTTTTCTGATATTAGGGGAAAAAATCGATAAAGCTCTAGTACAAAGATGTCAGAGGAAGAAAACCTAGGCAGGATAATTCAGTAGCAAGAGGGAGATGTAATTGAGTGGTACCAGGCAAGTACTGGACTCCTTGGTTAAACGTAACTCCTAGGCCCAAAGACACACCAAAAAACCCCACAGTGGTGAGGTGGTAGTCAGCCCCACTTAACAGGCCACACCAAGAAAATGGTATACAGCAAGTCCTTTTGTTCAAGGAACTTAACTCTTGTTTTTATCAATTAGCCTGTGGTAAAACTGGTTTGATTGTATGTCATTCTGCTTAAAGTTATAGAACTTATGAACAACGTTAAGTGAGGACTTACTATACCTGACATTAAGGAGAAAGTCCTTTTGCAATTTTGTTCTGCCAGTCTCAGTTATAATCCTATTAATAGTTCTGGAATGAGAAGTATCTTCTAGTAGTTATTAATAAATGACCTTCTGGTTTCTGTTTTGGTTTTAATATCCTTTTACTTAATTTCTTTTTCATTACAGATGAAAATAGGTTTCTAAAAATCAAATGACACACAAGAAATGCTCAAAATCTAGACAGAAAAATGACTAGCTAGATAGACTACTAAAATCTTTCTGCCCTTATAAGGAGTTGCCTCTATCTCATGTCTCTATTATGTGTTGGCCATAGTGACTGACTCCCCAATATCAATTCCAAATCAAATGACAGTCCATACCAATCATGCTAAACCCGCCTTCCTTGTGGCTTAGAAATGGACACATGAGCAATCCATTTCAGTGAGATGTGAGGGCTAATGGGAGACCTTCTGGGAGAATTCTCCTTGCTTCTAAAGGAAAAAGGACGACGATCCCTTTCTGTGTCTCAACATTTGCTGTATTTCATTCACTGTAATATCTGCTATTATTTTATGTGCATTTAGAAAGAAGAAATGAAATTATTATCACACCATAGAATGTACGATGAAGTCTATCAGAGGTAATAAAATGTGAAGGGAAGAAGTGCACTTTAGGATCAGTGAAATCCAGCTGTGGCTTACGGAAGAAGCCAGCCCACAGGGGACAGCCAACACCAAGAGAATCCCAGAGAAACAGAACCTGGTCTTGTCTGACCAGGATGTGATGATGGGGGAGACCATAAACAGCCAAGTTCTGTCAGATTTTTCTGCTCCTGCCCATCAAAGCATCCTAACTGATAGAGAGATCAAAAGAAAGGATGACAAAGACAACGCCAGCATCTTAGTAAACTGAATGGAACATGAGAGGGGACAGGTCACAACACGACAAGCTTCTGGCTGACAAGTCTCCTAATCGTCTTGACTCTTCTGAAGGAAAAGGAGTTTTTAAAAAGTTAAAATGAAAGTAGAGGGTGACCAAATGTTCACTGATGGATGAGTGGACACATTGTGATGTACACGTATAATGGGTTCAGCCTTAAAAGGAAATGAAATTCTGACACACGGGTATACCCTGAAGATATTGTGCTAAGTAAAATAATCCAGACAAAAAGGACAAATACTGTGTAATTCCACTGATATGAAATATTTAGAGTAGGAAAATTTACAAGGAAAGTAGAAGTGAATGCTGGGGTCTGAGGGATGGAAGAATGGGGAGTTAGTGTTTTTTTTTTTTTTGGGGGGGGGTGTTTTTGCTTTTCGGATTGTGGGTAGCTCCCTGACTGGGAATTGAACCCAGGCCGCAGCGCTGACAGCACCAGCGCCGAAGCCTTAAGCCACTACACTGCCAGGGAACTCCGAGTTAGCATTTTAATGGGGACAGAGTTTCAAGGGAACATGAAAAACTTCTGGAGGCTGATGGCGGTGATGGTTGCACAACAATATGAATGTATTTAATGCAACTCACTGTACATTTACAAATGGCTAGAATAGTAAATTTTATATTACGTATATTTTACAATTAAGAAAGTATGAGGTGATCTGGGGGAAAAATTGCATTTATATAAAAATTCCCTGTAGCAATAACAGCAGTTCTAAGTTGCTGCTCCAAAGAATAAAGGGCCAGCAGAATAATAAGAAATAAAAACCGATTAAAGAAGCTACTAAAATGTGCTTTACCTGATGGCTAGGACCAACACGAATTTCCCCCTGGGTACTGTTCAGCCTCCTGTCATGAAAAGAATAGATTAGGTTAGCAAATAGTTTTGACATAAACATTCACACATTTTTCAAGGAAAGTAATTCACTTCAAATAAATGAAGCATAACTCAGAAGAATTACCTCCTCCACTATCTGTAATGCTGCCTGTACACGTGCACTCCCCCACCACACATGTCTCTAACACCTTCTCCTCCTCAAATACCCTTTACTGCAGCTTCCTGTCATTAGCTCCTACCCCATGTTCCTCCGCAGCTCAGAGAGACAGAGTCCTACAGTAGAATCTCAAAAGATATTTCTTCTTTTTAAAACATTTCAGGATCTCCTACAATAAACCTTATTAAAACATAAACAAGATAACTTACGGTTCTTAACACACACACTGGGTCATTCATCCATCCATCCATTCATTCATTCATTCATTCAGCAAGTATTTATTAAGTACGTACTATAAGTCAGAAATTGTCCTGGGTGTTAGGATGAAACAATGAATAGACCAATGTCTTTGCCTACTTGGAACTTATATTCTAAATCAGATTAAAAAAACCAAAACAAAGAAAGATATAATAGCTCAGATGATGATAAGGACCAAGGAATTAAAGAGATGATAAATGATGACATTTTTAAAGTTCTTTATACAGGACAGTAAGAAAAAGTCTTTATTAATAAGGTGAAACTTTGTGCAGAGATGAAAAGACACAAGGGAATGAGCACATCCGTTCTCAGAAGTGAAAGAGCTCAGAGGTGAAAGCCTTTCTTGATCTCCTCCCCATTTCATCCCACACCCACAAAAAGTGTGAGGAGTCTTCCTTTTTTCACTCTTTCATGCAATAGTCACTGAATATCTTTCTTGTCCCAGGCCTTGCACAGGGCACTTATTGTGAGTACAGGGGTGGAAATACAGTCCCTGCTCTCCCAGACCTCACTCACTTCCCAGCTGCCTGTTAGCATCAATTTTGAGTCACAACTATTTGTGATATTAGGAAAACCTTTTCTGTGAGCTGCTTGATCAATACAAGTTGACTTGGACTGAGCTGAAGAGCATCCTAAAGCAGCAAAGGACCAAACAGCAAGCACCGTGTCCTGTTTTTCTCCTGTGCATATGACAGCACCCCCCCGACCCCCTCTGTACCTGAAGTTGTCAGAATGAATTTGGAAAAACAGTGATTTCCTCCAGGGGCCTTGGGTCCAACACCTTCTTCGTTTACTCTTTTTAACACTTTTTCTCATGAAGAGTCTTATTTTAGCAAAGGTGGGCAGTAGATAAGTATGACAAAAGAAGAGAGACGAGTAACACAAAGAAAAGAAAAGAAGACATGTACCCAGTACTCAGGCGCTTACAATCCATCTACCAGAGGAGGTAGCATCCATCCCCCAAACACCAGCACAGGTCCCATCACTACATTCATTAACACAAAACATCTCACAAACAGTACGAAAATCACAAGGGGAGTGACCAAAATGAGACAGGCTTCAAGAGGAGACCGTCCATGAAGTGGTTAAGTTCCAAAGAGACCTCTGAAAGACAGCAAGCAGCACAAGATCAGGGCACAGTGGAGGGAGGGACTGCAGTGGGAGAAGAGCTTGCACGGAGTGCTGACTTCAAAATACAAGTCAAGTCATCTTCGTTTCTTCAGTAAGCGAATGACATATTGAAAGCAGAAGCCAGAAGTTAAGATTGTTCTATTAGATTTATTTAGGAATTAAGAGAGGCTGTTTCAGGAGATCTGTAGAAGACTCAAATAGGCCAGGAGGCTATTCTCATCAAGGGTACTTCTTTAAGACAAATAAGCAGTCAGCCCTTACCATTTCCCTTCCAACTTGTTTCTTTGTTTCTAACTGGCTATGAACAAAACTAGATGCCAAGAGCTCTCTCCTTATTTCTAAATACTTTCCAAATGCTTGCTTGCCTACACATAAGTGTAAGTCAAGCCAAATGTATCATCTCGGAAAGCTTCAGTCACAACCCATCCAGTAAACTGTGCCCACAGCTCAACTTTCAGGTTCTTCTAGGCCTATGTTGTTATACCAAGGTTCTTGAGTGGTTGGTTATGAAAGCATTTCCCCATTACTGCTACATACACTGCAAAGTCCTTCAAAATTCCAGGACAAACATTCCTGGTTCATTTTATTTAAATACTTTTTTCTCTTTTTTATTTTTGTGTGTTTTTTCCTCTTACTTTTTCTTCTTTGATTTTTTTTTTTTTTTTGGTAGTATGTGGGTAGTTCCCTGGCTGGGAATCGAACCCAGGCCGCAGTGTTGACAGTGCCAGCGCCGAAGCCTTAAGCCGCTACACCACCAGGGAACTCTACCTTTTCTTTTATTTTAATAAGCCAACATCATTATTTAGCTAAAAAATGAAACATAATAATAACCCCCCCAATACCTTACTGAATAAAAATACTTATATCCCACTTATCTGTGTAAAAACTGAGGCTAATAATTATTAATACTGCTTACAAGAGAGACCAAAAAAAAAAAAAGGTGTGAGGGTATCTTAAGAGCCTAAATTAGAAAGAGTTTCTTTTTTGTTTATATTGATGAAGGTTATTACTAATACGGTGAGTAGGTTAAAAGGCACCAAATAAAGGTAAAACAAAGAACCTTTTAAAAGCTTATTTAAAAATCAATTTGACAACATAAGCACTTCTTTTTTTTTTTTTTTTTTTTGCTTTTTGGTATGTGGGTAGCTCCCTGGCTGGGAATCAAACTCAGGCCGCAGCACTGACAGCGCCAGCGCCGAAGCCTTAAGCCACTACACCATCAGGGAACTCCCCAATAAGCACTTCTTAATCATATGCACCATTCAAATATTAAGATTTTATACTAAGAGATTCAACAAAGTTATATTTGAGCAGGATTGGGATCCAAGGTAAGCAGGCGATGGCATTAGCTACCATATCCAGGAACTCTAAGAATATAAAATAAGTGGCAGAAATACTTTTTATGTCCAAGATACAAAGACGTTGATAGCATAAGAAGAAAGTGGATGCCACCAAGAGAAAGACTGTCAGAATGTGAACTAAAGATGAATGACAAGAAGTAGGTTTTGTGGGAAACTACCAGTATCCAGCTGTATGAGATCCACAGAACAATCACCACCTTGCCCTCTTCTGACAGCAACCAAATTCTACACTGAATCAAACACCCTCCCCAACTGCCTGCTGCTCCCTTCCCTCTGAAGCTCCTTTCATGTTTCATGCCACACTGTTAGAGGATAATAGCCAGCTATGACTAATTTGGACATTTCCTACCTCCACCCACTCTGGGATTGTCAGCTTCTAGAACAGTGTTCCCCAACTTTTTTCCACTTGTGTACCCCTTTTAAACCCATTTCTATAAATTGTACCCCTTGTTTTTAAAACAGCTGTTTTTAAATACTGACACATTTATTCAGTGCCTATCTTAATGTAAAATAGTGGAAATGAGGTAATAAGTTAGGAAAGAAAAATTACTACACTAAACATACAAACCACAGATTTAATTTTACAAATTTTTTTTAATTAATTTATTTATTTTTATTTATTTTGGGAGGGGGCGGTGGTGGTTCCCTGGCTAGGAATCGAACCCAGGCCGTAGCACTGAGAGTGCCAAAGTCTAGCCACTACACCACCAGGGAACCCCCTTAATTTTACAAATTTTTAACACAGTTAAATATTCATAATAATGATCAAATATGTAACAAACTTTTATTATTAATATTTATTTGTGTTATCTGAAAAGTCTGTAATAATTGTTATGCATAGATCACTAGTAGACTGAGCTTGCTTTAATGCACTTAAGGTTCTTGAAATCAAGCTCAAAAGATGCAAGATACAGTCTTAAATCTGGACTTGCATTAAGCTTGTTGCAGTACTTACTTTTTATGAAGGTATAACAAGAAAAAGCTCTCTCCACTAGTTCAGTATTAGTAAATGGCAAGAGGTATTTGAGTGCCTTTTCACTGAGCTCTTCGTATTCCTCATTGACATCTACCCAACAGGTAATAAGATGATTTCTTTTAAAATCAGAATGTAAAGAAGAATCGGTTGAAAGTTTGAGTAACTGCTCTTTTTCACTGATTGATAGTTTATCTTCAAAGAATTCTTCATTGAAGAGATATGCAATCCAGTTGTTTTCTTTTCCACGTTGAGGGAAGTACTTATAAAAGGACACTTAAAGATCTTCCAAGTGACTTACAATATTCTCTTTCACATTTTGGAATAGGTGCAAGTCATTCTCAGAAGTTGTGCGGTTTCAAAACCTTCAGGCTGACCTCTTTCAACACACGCTTCCCAAAAGTCCAGTTTTTTACTCATTGACTCAATTTTGTCAGTTACTTTGAATACAGTGATTGAGCTGTTTTGAAGTACTAACTTGAGTATTTATTACCAGAAAAATATGAAAGACTTTGAAGCCAATCACTGTCCTGAAACTTTGGAGCAAGAGGGAAATGATGGTCTTCAAAAATTACCTGGACTTCACATCTAAGTTCAAACATCCATGTTAAGTACTTTGCCACAAGACAGCCACCTGACCTCCGTGTGCAAAAGGAATGTGCTGTGAATGCTGTTCATTTCTTCGCACAGCGCTTTAAACAATCTGGAGTTTCGTGGTTGTGACTTAATAAAATTTACAACTTTTACAGCCTCATCAATATCTTTCAGTTCACTAAAGAGAGGCTTGGATGCAAGACTTTGTCTATGAATACAGCAGTGACTCCATGGTAAATGAGAAGCTACTTCTTGAATTCAGCCACGTAGGCCTATAAAACAACCTGACATAGGCTTACCTCCATCAGTGTGCATCACCACAATTAGACCAACTAATGTCCTTTTCAATGAAATAACCATGACTGCATCAATAATATCTTCGCCTACGGTACGCTGTCAACGAGTAACAGAGCAATGGGTTTTCCTCAATTTCATTTCCTACCAAGTACCTCACAATGATAAGCAAAAGAGATAAATCAACATCCACACTTTCACTGACCCAAATGGAAAATAATTTACTTTTACTTTTCCTAATTCTATCTACTACTATAGTTTCAACATCATCAGATATTTCCTGAATTTGTCAAGACATTGTATTGTTTGAAAAAGAGATAGTATTGCTTTTGCAGACATGTTCTTCCTCAAACATAACAAAAAAAAAAAATGGTATCCTTAAAACAAGGAGAAATTAAATCTTCAGCTATGGTGTGGTTTTTACCATGTTTAGTTATGCAATAAACAATACAGTATGGCGCCTCTGTCTTTCTTGCCTGACATCATATATGAAGTAACAGCTGAACACTTTTTTAGGCACCAAAAATAATGTATTTGTTTTTACACATTAAGATGTTTAGTTTATAAATGTCACATGAGTAGAGAGGGTTTCATGCAACTGCTGGGTATTTTCCCACATGCAACACACAAAGGCTTAGGACAGTCACCAACCCCTACAAATGAAAACCCTTATTCAATATACTCTTCAGGGTTATTTCCTTTTCCTCTGTGTAGTATCTGAGGCACACACCTTTTTACGACCTCCCAGTGTGGGTATACTCATAGCTGTGGGCACGTATTGAGAAGTACTTGACAATAGGTTATACTCCATATCAAGTTTTGGTTTTTTAACTGTTCCTGTCTTCAACCACTGATCCACAACCAACCTGCTTAAAAATCACCGACAGTAATAACTGAAACTATGTTAAACATTAAATTAAAAAATTACATGAAAAGAATCACAAGGAAAGACAATGAACTTATTTTTACTCAATCAATAACTAAACTGATCAAACAGTCTAGCTATAGATGTATTTATATGTTTGGGAAGTTCCAGAAATGTCACAAATGGATTGTTCTGAAACTGTGCATAATGATTGGTAGAAGAGTGGTCCACCCTCACCAATCATCATTTGTTAATGTCATCTAATTTTGAAGTGTCTCCATTAAGTGACTCAAACTTAATGGTTATTGTTGCATAACTAACGTTTTGCATTTTCTCACTTTACTTGTTTTTTGCCATGACTATTTTTCATGTAGCCCTGAATGTAGTATCCCCAGGGGTACGGGGACCGCTGCTGGGAAATCCATGTTCTAGCATACAAGAACTAATACTTAACTTATTTTTTGTATCCCCCAGAATCAAATACAGTACCCATCTGGAATTATTATGTATTCAGACAAAATTAAAAGTTCCTTGGCTGCATGAGTATAGTGGCTACTGGACTACTAAGATGTAAAACTCAATAAAAATCACCAAAATTATTATTTAAATGTAGTATCAACAGCTTGTAGAAAATACTTGATAATCATATGCTGACCACTAATTCTTTCCTCTTATGTAACACAACAATTCTGAAAGCTTTACAGTTGTTAAATTACTGAGCATCCCAAGGGAGATAGGCTTTTAAGAAATTTCAAAGTAGTTACTTGTTTGCTTGTTTGTTTATAGCAATAAGCTCATTACATATAACATGAATAACATATTTTTATGAAAAATAATTGTATTTAAACAAAAAAGGGAAAACAAAAGCACTGTTTTACATTTTTACAAATCTCTTTAATGGAAAACAGCTGGATCCTCGTATCTTCTATATTCGATCTGTTGTAATATGTTGTTTTGGTTAAAGTATATGAAGAAAATGTACCCTCCTACAGATATATAACTGGAAAATGGAAGAACATCTTAATATCTTTTTGATAATTATGGATATTCTTTTTTTATACTACACCAAAACTCAACATGTGATTGTTTCTTAAAGGTTTTGTACAATGTGAATCTAAAACCTTATCAATGAATTTTGGACTCTTTTGCATTAAAATCTATGAGTCTGTCTTGCCTCTGAATGAATCCTCTACCCAGACATGATTTTATAATGTCATGTACACCAATTGGTTAGATGGAAATACTAGTTCACTAAGTTTTGCCTATCTTCCAAATATCAGCACAGTTCATTATGCAATTTTTTAAAAAAATCACATTCATTAATATCACCACCCATCTCATAAGGAAAGCCTGTAAGGACACAGAAGCTGCCCAGCTTAGAGTGGTAGGTGCAAGTTTTTCAAAATTCTACATTTTTCTTGGAAGCTCAAATCTTAGCACTGGCAAATGCGATGAGCTGTTTCCCTTCAAAGGGTGGGCTCACTTTACCCACTTTCGGTAAAGTGTCTTCCAGTTACCGAACTCTGAAAAACCACAGTTGGTCTGTCAGTTTTTCTTTCAAATAAAAGTGGTGTCCCATAAAAATAGTGGCTAATTAAGCTCTAACTTAAACAAACAACCCATGTCCTTTGGTATGCAGCAGAATTTATGTCACTTTCCATTTCATCACAAAGAACATTACAAAGACCTCAAGGGTTGGGATTTGATAAAATTAATAATGGGGTCCACAAACCACAGTTTGAGAAGTGCTAATTATGAAACATCTGAACTTTAGAAAATACTGGAGGTTAAAATTCAAAAGGCCCCTAATCTAGAAGATGCCAGGTTTATCCGTCAATTAGTAACAGCAATAGCTAACATTTGAGGTCTTTCTGTCTGTTCCAGGTGCTCTACTGTATATTATCTCATTTCTATGTATTAATTCACGTATTAACGATATTAATGAAAGTATCAGTGATATTCACAGAAATTCAGATCTCATTCTATCTTGTGTTTAAACAATACAGCTACTTAAAAGAGGTTTCTGTTTGGTGTACAAGCACTGTTTAACACAGTAGGGTATGGACAAAGGTAGCCAACAATTAAGGCAGAAAAATCCAGACCAGGGACAGAGAAATTCCAGCAAGGCCAGATAAAAGATATTACATATGAAGTAAGAGACCAAAGATGGAAGTCATTTCCCAGGAAAATGTAGGACACATCTATGTTCACCTTTATCCTTGCCTCAGATGTCACCTATGTATCTTAAATGCAGATATCTTATAGGTGTATGACAAACACAAGCAAAATAACAGTGCCTTCTCTGCGTATACATTATTTGATTATTCCCATGACAACCTTATGAGGCAGTATCTCTCTTCTATAGATAGTAACAGTACTAATTATAACTTTAATAAAGAAAATAACATATACATTGAGTATTTACTATGTACCATGCATTTCAAGTTAAGTAAATTCCATATATTTCTTACCTAATCTTAAGGATAGGTGTCACTATTACCTGTCCAGATAAGGAACTGAAGCTAAGAGAGGTTATGAAATTGCCCAAATTACACAGCTAATGTTTAGAAAAACCAGTGTTCAATCTTGAGTTAGTTGACTCCAAAATTGGAGCTCCAGTGATTAAATTATTAAGTCAAAATTATACAACTAATTACAAATGGAACCAGTATGAGAAGCGATGTCCTTTTCCTTAATTCAGTTGTATGTTGATTTCAAGCACTAAAGCAAGACAAAATAATCAGTAAGTTTTTTAAGTTTGAAAATCATGTTAAAAGAGAAAACCTATCTAAGTTCAAGGCCAATTTATATAATATTATCAAAATGACAAAATTATAGAGAGAAGTGGTTGCCAAGTGTTAGGAAGGTGGGAGGGAAACAGGGAGGGCTGTGTGATGACAGACTTGATCTACAATATTGCGGTGGTTACACACAGCTACACCTGTGATAAAATGGCACAGAATTACACACACATATTGTTTGACGCTGTAGTAGAGTTATAGACAATGTACCTATTGGAAGTGAATGAAGGTGTGCATGGGAGCACTCTGTAGCATCTTGCAACTTCCTGTGTATCTAAAAATTTTAAAGTTTTTAAAAAGTCAAAAGAAGAGGTTAGCTAAGTGAAGCATTACACACAGCCTCGGGATATGAAAGAAAGCCAGACATGAGAAAAGCTGGTTAAATGACACAGTCCCCCAACATACACTGCACACAGCTGAACAAGTAACTGAAGAGAGAACGCCCCAATTAATGAGCAATGAATTTTAAGGAATTAAGTCATATATTTCTTTTTTCTCTGTGTTTACTAAGGCTCTCTGGTATGGGTCATCCTTTTTGAGTCACCCTTAACTGTGAATCATACTTTAAAAAAAATTGTCGCCATCCTTACCAGCAAGGAAGAATTTCTCTGTGCAGCTAAGGTAAATAACATATGCTTGTAAAAAGAGCTGAGTTTCAGTCCCATTATTCTACAAATCTTTGCGTTGGAATATGAAAAAATAGTCCCAGAAGCCAAATTACAAGAATAACAGTAAGCCACTGTGTTTATTCTTTGAGTATTAAAAAAGAGAGAAATTCATTGTATATGAAATCTGATACAAAAGAAACCAATGTAACAAAGCAGTATCCATGGCAACTACAACTTAATATTTCAGTCCTCTTCAGCTGCAGTGGATTAAATAAAATGACAAGATGTTCCCTTTGAAAAGTAACCTGTTACCATGGAAACATGTTAGCCTAAGAAGTAAACAGGGAATGGACAGAAAGGAGCAGGAAGCCTGCAACTGAATATCAAAAAGGGAGAAGCATCTATGCAAAGGAGATGAGAAGGCTGGCTGGCCAGACGCCATGGGGAGAGTTTGGGGGCGGGGGGGGGGGGCTGCTCCTTGAGAGGGACATGCCAGCTGGAAACAGGAGTCTGCCCAGACAAAATCACTTCTTCATCCTAAGCAGGGAGGGGCTGTGTGAGGTACAAGGGTCTGTGAATATTCATTCAAGACACCCAAATACCTCCATGTGATCATGGTAATTGCTCAGGACAAGGATTTGCGTCTACAGGGAGAGAAGAGGGATAAGGACATGGGGTCCAGGGGAAATGACATGAGCTAGTAAAACAGAGGGTTTTTACAGGAGCTGGCATGACTTCCCATAATAACCCAGAGCTGGTCCCCACCTCAAACACAGGACAATATCAGCAGTGTGGCCTGTGGCCCTTCCCAAAAGGCTAGGAATGCTAACTCTCCAGTCAGATCCCTGCTCTGCGGTTGGTGTCCCGTGTGAACGAAATCACTGTGCTGTCTTCCTTGCCTGGCCCTTCAGAGCGCAACGTTCAGACAGTAGATGATCCTTACCTTTTCTACAGCGTGTTAAGATGGGCAGAAAACTTACATGAAATCAACAGAAACACTAGAAATTCCACCTATTAGCTCATTCAGAAAGTGACCTCAGAAATGGACGATGGGTCAGAAAGAAATACACCGAATTTTAGGAAAATAGAAAGGCAACTGATCAGAATCGCTTCTTTTTAGGAGGGCTGTGGGCAGGAGAGCAAATGAAACTGGTAAGGAGGAAGGCCAGAGCAATGTAGGGGTTCCTCAGGTCTGTCCAACATGAACACATGTTTCTTAAGCAGTCTTTAATAGGTCTAAAATTTCTTGAAAGTCTAACATAGTATCTTAAAAATCTATGTAAAGTTTGTATTCTATTCCAGAACATACACTCACTCATTTTAAAACAAAATATATTTTCCTTAAGTCTGAGTAAAATCACCGTGCTTTGTACATGCTATCAGAATGCCCCATGACGTTGGCACCCCACTACTGGGAGAATGGAGTTGTTAACACACCTGAGTCTAATCCTCAGGTACAGGGGAAGAGCACAGACTGCAGAATCACATGAACCTGGATTAAAGTTTCAGTAGCAAGGTTATGTTAGCCCTAAATATAATCTTGAGGACATAATTCAATCTCTCTGAACTCCAGTTTCCTCATCTATAAAATGAAGTTCTCAATGGCTAGTTTTCAAGGTTGTCATAAAACAAAATAAAAGACGATCTATAGGAAGAAGGAGGCACAGCTCCTGTTGCACAGTAGTCATTACTATTATTAGCTCTAAGTACTAGCAATAAGTGAGAACAGGAACTAATTCCTCTATTAATGAGTTCCCAAAGCAGCACCTACCTCTCCTTCAGCCCTTATCACAGTCATGATTTTATATTTATTTTGTGTAATTATTTATTTTGATGGCTGCCTTGCCCTTTAGACCAAAAGCATCATGAGAGTAAGAACCAAGTTTGATTTTAGCTCCCTATTATATTCCAGAGCCCTCTGGCACTCCCTAAATACTCATATATTTTAAATTAATAAGCGGCTCCAATATTTTAAAACCCAAGTGCTGTTTAGCCATATAGAGCAACTAAGCACTTTACTACAAAATTAAGTCAAATTATTTGCTAGACCTCCAACCAAAATTAATCTGCAACAGGTTTGTAAACTGTCTGGCAGGAACAAGATTCAATAATAATTCAAAACAATCAAAAGAAAAAGAGAATCAGTCAATAGGTGAAAAGAGTTAATGCTCCAAATTCACACACAAATGCAAAGGTCAAGACAGAAACTCCTCCAAAATCCAGAATTACAATATTCTAAATTTTCTCTGATGGAAGTCCCTTAGAGGCCATGTGATCCAATCATCCAGCTTAAGAAAAGAAACCAAGGCTTGAGTAGACAAAGGTGCTCTTTTGAAGGGTTATGGTAAATTAATTACAAAGGATTCCAGGTCACAGAAGCTCTCCTTCCACAGGGTCCCCCAAATATAATTCAGAGTCCAGGCTACGAATGCAGGCATTGGCTGAGGAACAGGAATAACTTCCATGCTGACAATAAGATGCAGTATGTATGGACTCTACACAATAATATCTAACACATCAGGAAAAAAAGGTAAAAAAATTTTTTAAACAAAATATGAGAAAACGCTACAGTGACTTTGCTCCACTGTCTAAACTTCTTATCTGACTTCTCCCCCATTACATAGTAACATGCAGTATCTCTGCCCATGGCATATGACTCCATCCCACCTCAGGCTCCTCGTCATCACCAGCTGCAAAGAAGGGAATGGCTGTAAGGACCACAGTCCAACACAAACCTGCATGTACGCATCTATACATGATACTTAAGAAAACAAATTTATTTTTAAAATACCACCATGATTGAAATAAATTATAAAGCAGCAGTATTTTAAGATTAAACCGATCTCCTGGTCAGAAATATTGCTGGCTTCTGCACACTTGAAATCAAACTTTATAATAAACAGGAATGAAGTGTCCCCAGAAAAAAAAGGGACCCTGGACCAAGGAAGTAATTCTACAATGCACGTCTCAATGTCATTTTGTTCCTACTGGTAAGTCACTGAAAAATGCTATTGAAAATATGATCACTGCCTTATTCCTCTTCACTGCAGTGGAGAGAACACTGGAGGGGGGAGGAGACCAGCAGCACTCCTGGTGGTAGTATGCGTACCCACACACACGCACACATACACACACCCTCCTCCCAGTAAAGTAGAGAAAGTGGTAAGAACAACGTTCAATGCTGAACACATCAGATGCTACACAATATGAAAGTAAAGCTTTCAAAAATAATTCAAGGAATGTAAAGAAAAATATATACACCCAAAGAGCACAAGAAAAAAAATATCAGTAAACAGTGGTTAAACGAATTAGTCACTAATTTAATTTACCATAATTCCTAACACTGCTGTAGTTCAACAGGTTGACCAAAAAGTACAGGTGTTTTTGAGATCATCCTACCTTAAGAGATTGTAGAATCTGCTTTTCAATTAATAACAATAATACACTGAGCAACTATGTGCCAAACACTTTCATACTATTTTCATCCTATCTCTATCTTAATAACAACTGTGAAAAATATTATTTATCTCCATATGACCCATTAGAAAACTGAAGTTCCAAGGAGGGAAGGAACTTACCCAATGTCACAATTAGTCCAATGTCACTTACTAGGTGGAATTTGAACCATACCATTTAACTCCAGTTCTAGACTTTTCTCTTACCATAAATGCCACTCATTTATTCAACATATTTAGGCAGGAGGCCCATTTGTCAGGCACTCTTCTGGGAACTGGGGCTTCAAGGACCAGCCTGGTCCACACCCCAGGAGCTTAAAATCTAATAGGGAGGACAATAAATTAAATAGTCACAAATAAATGTATAATTCAAAGAATTTTGAGAAATAATATCTAACTGTCCCAACTGAATTAAAATAAACTGTTTCAGCTTACACCTACAGTTCCACAGAGTATACAATAGGAGACTAGAATTTTTCTTTCTGATTTTCTTTAAAGATATGTTCAAGAACCTGTATCTTCCCCTATCAGAAACTGCTCAATACAGATGATTATCAGTTTGGGAGGAGAGTCATAACCACACACATAATTTCAAATCTCCCTTTAGCCTGTACTTTCTATTTTTTCAGACATTTGTTTTATAGCTTTAGAATGAATGCCTGTTTGGTGAAAAGACAACTCACTTCGTTAATGACCTTCAGTAAAATGGAAAATGAAAAATGAATTCGGAAAGAAAACGGATCCGGAACAACGAACAAACGGAGAATCACAGACGTGGTGAACCCTGGGCCTCAGTGCACCAGCGTCTTCGGATTCATTGGGAATACACATCCGGGAGTCCAGAAGTAGTCAAAGCACAGCGACACCGTGAGCAGATTCGCAGGCTCTGCAAACCTGACGATGGCAGAGGAACACTGTAAACGTGGCTCAACCTCAGATTCTGATTCAAGATTCTAATACCATGGCAAGAAACGCTAAGACCACGATAATATTTTGGTGAACTTGAATGTTTGTTTGGAAATATATCCTATCTATAAGCACCAACACTTCCTGATACGCTGCAGTACAACAGAAGAAGCACAATTGACTAAAACAAAACTACCACATTTTCAATGTCCCAGCTACTCAGACCCTAGACAACTTCACACACCAAGAGAGTAACTTCCTGTGTGCTGTTCCTTCACCTCTCCCACCACCAGATGAGCACAGAAGCTCTAAATCAGGAGATGGCTGGTCAGCAAATAACATTCTAAAAATATATGAGAGAAAAATATACAACAAATGCATACCACACAAGAAGTAGCTCTAGTGACTTACTTTATTGGATTTGAAACAAAGATATTCAACTCAACAACAAAGGGGTCTCACAGACCACCTTGTAACTACAAGTCTTCATCAACAGCTCACGAGCTCCACAGACACACTTGAATGAGGCTAGCCCCGCCAGCCAGACAAGAGGCAGGAATCTGACAGAGCTGATTCAGCTACCTACGAATACACCTTCCTGTTCACATTTTATATGCTAAACATAAAGAAAAAAGTTTAAGAAGAATTAAAAATCCTAGAACAGAAAAGGCAGTTCCGTAACTGTCTTCCTAACAAATACTCTCTTAACTCAAATAATGGGTTTTCTGAATCTGAAACTTTAGTCCTACAAGGATCTCACATGTGAGTGATGAGCAAGTGCTAGTTCCTCTAGTCTAAGAAAGAACGGTTTCAGACTTACATGAGTAAGGGTGCTTCTGCACAGAGTGAAATACGGTCCAGAAGCACCACATGCCCAAAACTCCTCAATACAATGTCTGAATAAATCTGATTATAATGGGAAGAAAGCTCTCACATGAATGGAAAAAGATAAAAAAACAGTAATAAATGCACTAATCTTAAATTTTTCCTGTGTAATTCATCTCAATTGCAATCCCAAAACTGTACCTCCTGGGAGCCAGATTCTAATTCAGCAATATTTTCAGTGTCTAGAATTCATTATTAGCTCTCCTAAAAACTTCCCACCAAAATCGGGGGCCTCCTCTGACGACAGCTGGCCACGCACAGCTCCATGTTCACTTCAGACAACACACTTACACGAAGAGTCTCTCTGTGGCAGCACTGCAGGACTCTTCCCTAGCCTATGAGTTTCTCAGCTGCACACTCATGGCCAGTCCACTTCCCTTCATCTCCACATATGCATAAAATTCAAGTGTCACTCAAAATGTTTTCCAACTTCCATCAAAAGAAAGAAGGGGAGAGGAAAGAAAGAGGAACAACTAATACGATTCAAAACTTCACTTAATATCTACTGGGGTTCCAATTTGACTTGCCCTAAATCTGCTTACTATGACTGGCTTCCTAAGTTGTCTGTAGTGAGAACCATCTGTCTTGAGTCTTGTCTGCAAACAGGCCACACAAAAAGCATAACTTCCCCTCCAGAAAAGACTACGGTCTGGTACCATCAAGCAGTGGGCACAAAACCTGGCCTGGTCAATGCTTCCACGTTGACAGGCATCAATTCCGCTTTTTATTTCTCTCTTACAGAATTTGCAAGTCATACAAAATACACAGACACGACAAATGCCATCTGCTGCTAAAACAAACAAAATACCTGGACCCTCAACTTGTAACATGTCACTGTGTGCAATTTTTTTAATTGCCAAGAAATTTTCCATTAGCTCCAAAAGGAAGAAAGATCACTTCCCTTTGAAGCAACCAACAGTAGAAATTGGGGTGGCATAACTTTTCATTCCTAAAAAAATTCCATTTTAAGGTGATATTGTTGCACAGAATGTATGAACTATTTCATTTCCAGACTTTAGGAAAAGATCACAAGAATTATAATTTGTTCTGGCAAACAGGCTCTCAATCGAAACAAGTTCCACCCACCTTCAAAGCAACCAATAGCTGCCCACCTACCACCCTTCCTAAAACATTCAGAGCTGCTGTGGGGCCCAGGCATTCCCTACCAGCCACAGCAACCGAGCAGCCCGCAGGTTTGCTCTGCAGGTGTTTGAAGGCAAAAGAGCTCCGCACCAGGACCCAGGAAGACTCAGGAACAACTACACCCAGAGAGAAAGAGGTGGGGAAGGGGCAGAGGACAGACAGAGGGACCCCACAACACTCTTCATCTACTTAATGCATCTCCGGGTAGACCCATCCTTAGCTCTGGTTTCACGCCTCGCAGCACCAGCTACATGGCCAGCCAGGGCTGAATTAAAGGTTCTCGGGAACATGCACTATGAATGATGAAATGATTCATAAACATCTTCAGAAGTGAGAAAGAGCAGCAAAAACCATCACTGTCTCTGTGAGGCCAGAGGAAGATTAGCCTACCTGCAGGGGCTGAATGGATCATCCATGACTAACAGGCTCTGGTGAATCTAGCTGGATCCCTGAACCTCTACTTACTGCTAAAACTCTGCCCTTTTTCACTCTAACAACTCAAAATGGAGGCACATGCAGTCTGAGAGACCTCACAGAGCTTTCACTGAGCTTGTGCTATGACCTAAGCCTTCACGCAGAACGCAGAAACTTCCCCCTCACACTGACAGGACTGAGCATGTGCTGTGACCCTCCCTCATCCATACACTGTCTCTCAACGCAATCAATCTCAACCCTGCTGTTTCCGTAAATAAAGCCCAGCCAACAGACTCTGCAGCTTCTCCCTGCATACCAAGCTAGTGTGCAGGGAAGTGGGGCCTTAGAAAGGGGATCCGAGACAGCCAACACCCAGGAACGCGGCGAGCACAGCCACTGAGAGGCTTCAGACAAATGCCTTGCTCTGTCAAATCACTAGCCAAGTTTTGTTTCGTTTTAAAAAGAAAACTGTGGTTTTTAAATAGCAAGATCTTCAAGATGGAATAGAATAAAAAGACACAAATGTGAATGACTACACCTAAGATTAATTTATAAATACTGCAACACATTTAAAAACATAGTAGCAGCTACTTGGGGAGCAACACCACAAATTTCTTTTTAAAACTTTGGACTTTTGGGAAAAGGCAATGCGAACAATCCTGGCAAAGCTATCAAGTGCTGGGTATCACGGCTACAAATGCAGTGTAGGTGGTACAGCAAGTAGGGTATGCAAAGAATTCTGTATTCTACTCAAAGAGCTTATCTCCCTTATATAGGAAGTTCTGAAATCTCCCAAATAATAAGTAAAAACCTTTCCTAAAGTGATACTAACCCAATCAGGTATGTCTGTCTTGAAGAACGTACTTCTAAAGACAGAAAGAAGGGCAGGAAGGTTCAAATCAAGAGGTCAAAGAACAAGGCCTTGCCTCTAATACCTGCCCCCCGAACAGCTGAAGATTTCAGTGGAGGTCTCCTGATTCAAAGTCGGGGCAGTTTTTTAGAACATTACCCATGAAATTAAATTCATTTCAAATTAATCAGAATAGACTGCTAAAGCTGCATAAGCAAGGCCACACCATCCTAGTCATGCTGAGCACTGTGAAGTATTCAGATTGTCCACAGAACCAGCAAAGACATTTTTTGTTAAAATCCTTAAAAACACACTTTATGTCCTCCCCTAAAACTCCTCCTCCACCAAAAGGCTGTCAGCCATGTAAGAACTCTAGTTAGTTCTGGATGTGTAGGTAGGCTTAGTTTCCATTTGCAAACTAAGAGATGATTCTATATATTATTAATTAGTTACAACTAAAAAAGGAAAGAACAAGAACCTCCCTAAAATTTATAGAGGACAAGATAGGGTAGGAGGGAGCATGGCCAATTCTGTTTCCAAATGTAATGGCGTGTGAAGAAATTAAAAACTACTGAGGGGTACTCGTTCTGTCCTCGAGATTCCTCAAGTCAATGCAGAACCGCTCCTATGTCCTAGGACTCCTGTTCATGCTATCAAATCAAATGAACTCTGACACAATGATTAAATAAAAACTGTCATCATGCTGAAGATAGAATCTGCACAGCACAAGAAATGTCAGGTACACTGATAATAAGTTTACTTTTGACCTAGCACAAGAAGTAAGTATCTACAGGCTGGAAGACCTTTTTCCCCATTGGTATAAGATAACATGTCGCCAGAAGTATGTGATTAGAAACAGCCTAGAGAAAAAGACTTTCTAAAAACAAGAGCAACTAAATTAGAACCCAGCAGCCAAATAGCATGAATGTGACCATCAAATTATTTCCTTCAAGCATGTAGTTTTTAAAAAAATTACCACACCCCTTTACATGGAAAATGCTCCCTTGGAGAAATCAACACAAGATAAGAATTTAATAAATTCACCATTACTCTGAAAAACCATGGGAACTGTTCCATAGAACACAGCAAAAAATTACTGTTAACAGCCAAGTCAAGAAACATGGATGAAAATTTTGGTCCCATAAATGCCCTGGGTGACTCCAGGGCAAGTTACCAACATACTATGCCTTTTCTCCGTAATGCTGAATCCCAGTAGGGACCCCAGCCTAGCTCAACATCCTCTTCATTGTCCTTCCTGACACTGTCACCTCACAGCTGTTCTTTAAAAGCACTTGGACAGAATTTCCTCCTCCTGCCACCTCTCAGCGACAGCACACCCCAGGCTCACCCTCGAGACCCCTTTCACAAGGAGAGTTTACCCACTCGACCACAATTCCAACCAGTTCCCATCTGGGGAGGCCTCCTTACAGGAGCAACTTGGAAACCTCAGAGAACTTGTTTCTCGTCTTGCTGCACCTTAAACTCATCACAGCTTTCTCTGGGGTGCCTCCCTTCTCTTAATAGATTTTAAGCTATTTGGGGGGCAGGGACAGTACTAAAATAATCTTTAATCATCTCTTTATACCTCAAAAAAATATCTGATATACTCAGAAAGGTACATTACCACTTACATAGTATTTCTTGGCAAAAGTTACATAACCTTAAATCTCATCACAAGGAAACAAGGAACAAACCCAAATTGAAGAATACATGACAAAACTGACTGACTCCTGCAAAATGTCAACATCATGAAAACCAAAAAAAAAGCTAGAAACATATTATGAAAACAAAGAAAGGCTAAGGATATAAAAAGATACAACTACTCAATGTCAATGTACATGAGAGGGTGAAATTATTGTGATGGCCAATATTAGAAAAATTAGCATAATTTAAATATGGACTATATTAGACTATATGGCATTATATCAATGCAACCTTGCCTTTTGATAACCATGCCATAGTTGTGTAGAAGAATGTCCTTGTTTTTGGGAAATACACATGGAAATACTTAGGGGGAAAGAAGTTTGATGTTCGATACTCATTTCCAAATGGTTCAGGAAAGGAAAATACTATAGAGAGAGTAAAGATGGCAAATATAGAGAATAACATGGCAAAAACAGAGGTAATAAAGCAAGTAACAGTTAAAAAGATAAATAATGCATAAAATAATAACGCCAGCGTTACAAAATGTTAACAAATGGTGAATGGGGTGAAACATATGGGAGTTCTATGTATTAACCTCATAATTCTTCAAGTTATTTATTAACATATAAAATTCCAAACTGAAAATTTAAAAATATATCAAACGATACTTATATTAGCCTTCAATAACCAGACCTCATGGAATCTGGAGAGTGGGCACACTACTGGCAATGAGTGACCTGCCCTGCCTGGCCATCTGCTTTCATAGTGCTCTAATCTCCAAACTGAATCCACTTAACACCCAGCTATAAATTCAATCCAACTCCAGAATAGGGGATCAGTCTTCCTCCTCGTCAAGAAAGTCAAGGAGCTCTGGAATTTAGTGGTTTGGTAATTAAGTAAGGCAAGTGCCCCTTGAATTATAAATTCCAGTTTAAAAATGAGCTCTTTGTTCCACGGACCAAGCCTTGTCTTATACCAAGATACCTTGAAGCTCTACTCAGTACAGCAGGACCCCCAGGACCAGGACCTCTCACTGGTTGTCTGGAACACGAGATGCTTGCTTCCTGCTACCACCTGCCTGCAGGGATATGTACACATCACCTGCACATGGGCTGCCCTAGTGCTTTCCTTCTGTGGCCTACTATTAGGTCTTCCCACAAGTCTGGTGACCCAAGGTACATCTACATTTTCTCTGCATCTTAGCCCTCACTCTCTCCTCCAATTGATCCCTAGCAAATAACAGGTGAAGAATTGACACCTCTGAATAGATTAAAGGGGAGCTGAGCAGGTGAAATGAATATACTATACTAACGGAGTCTTCCTGAAATTAAAAAGGTTTATTATATGAAACTGACTGAAAACCACTTTGTCCACTTATAATAGTTAATTTTTAGTGAGAAAATTTATGCCTATCAAAAGTAAAGTAAGAGAGGTAAAATGGACATTTTCTACGTTTATTTTAAAGAGTTTTGTACTTAACATAAATAGAAAACTGTCTAAAATATTTTATTTACTGGTAAGAAATTATAAAGCAAAAACATTAATAAAAATTCAGAAATTCTAGACTAAAACATTTGAAAAAAGATACTACTGGCTTTTAATTAGTACTAACTTTGCATCAAGAAAAAAAGAAGCTTTCAGAACCAGTTTAATTCTAATTGTCTTTAGTGTGTGGAAATAAAACTGAAATGGAAAAAATACACACACACACACACACACACACACACACACACACACCCCTTATATCCAGGAAGCATGCTGATTTATCTCATCAGTTTTTGCAATTTGTTCATATTTTTCTCAGATTTTCTATGATAAAAGTATTATGTCATATTCATAAAGGTTCATTTTTTTATTCCCAATTTTTTTTCATGTCACTTCCTTTTTCATGTCATAATCCTTCTATTGTTTCTGATTTGAGAGAGAATACTTCCAACACTCTACCTTATAAGTATGGTGCCTGCTGTACATTTTGGGGAAGTATTCTGTCAAAATAACGAAGTTTAATTCTACAGTTAATTTATTAAGAGTTTTCCCTTCTAATAGTGAAAGGGTGGTGAAATTTTATCAAATGTTTTCTTTATCAAGATGATCGCAAAAAAAAAAAGATTATCGCAAATTTTTTCTTCTTCAATATGTTAAAGTGATCAAATATGTCAACAGATAAATTATTATTAACCCATTCTTGTATTTTATAAACTCAACTTAGACAAGTATACAAGGGCTGTCTGGAAAGTATCCGGCCATATAATAGGAAAAAGAGGCGTTTATGGCTGGATATTTTACGGACAAAGCTCGTATTTGTAATGCTTTACACCTGATTCCATTTTCCAATACTGTACCTATAAACATTTCACATGCACATTCACAAGACTGACCTGTAAAGTTCACTTTTTTATCTGGCTTTGGCAAACAGGTTTTACTAGCCTCATAAAGTTACCTGGGGAACCTACACCAGCTCTCTCTGTGCTCTGGGACACTGGTAGAATTCATTCATCTGTAAGGAGTGAGTCTAATTTTCTTTCTCTTTTGGGCCTAATGTGAAGAAAACGAGGGTCCTATATAATTACGCAAACCGCCTTTAAAGGGAGAAGGCACGCGGTTTTTCTTACCTACCTCCTCTTGCTTCCTGTCCGAAACCTGGATGTCAAGCTATCTCTATCATACCTGCAGCAGAACGGACCAGCTGAGTTAAGGATCAAGGATGGGTCCTTGACCGTTACGGAGCCCCATACCAGCCTAGAACAGCTTCCTTTCAAACTTTGCTTACATGAGAGAGAAAAAAGTTCTATTTTGTTTAAGTCTGTTTTCTATCTGTTTTAAGTCTGTTAACTGTCTCTTTTCTGACAGTTCTAGTATTGAAGTCTTTAGGTGTGTATCTTACCATTTGTTTTATCTGACTCGTTGATGGCTCATGATTTCTTCCAGCATTTTGTAATTCTCAGCATTCAAAGATATTTTATCTGTAGATACCCTACAGGTTCTTGAATGAAGGGATGTCCTCCCCAGAAATTTTACATCTCTTGGGCACCTCACTTTTATATTATCTCCTCATCCTGCGGTTCTCATATCTTTCCAGAGTATAAATTTAAGCCCCAATTGTCATGGGGACAAAGCCCAAAGTTATGAACTATAAAGGAAATTCTCCCTCTATCCCTCGCCTCTTCTTTTTGAATACAGAGTCTCAGTCCCAAACAAGTTTCCTGTCACTTCCCTCTAGTTCCAGATAAGTTATCTAGGTCACTCAGTCACCAAAAGAATAGGCCTTTGATCATCCTAACTTTGTACAGGGCTCCCAGTTCCAACTCACTAACTTCTAGAGATCAAGGCTTCATGTCCTATACCTAGTGAGTATTAATTAGAAAGACGCTTTGTTAAAGTGACAAGCACCTGACCCCATCCACTCTCACCTTGGGCTGCTGAAGGATCAGCTAGCTTACTGATTTACTTTTTTCCATTTCTCTTAACTACAGCTAGCTCAGCTCTGCATTTAAACATTTTTGCTTTATTTATTCAACATTTCTAGATGTTCACTGGCAAAAAGTATTTGAAATTATGTCCTATTTTATTAGTTACATCTTCAGTTAGGCTTCGATTCCAAATGCACGTATACTCAACTGTCTCCAATATTTGCCATTCAAGGTGAATGTTTTGAGAATTTAAATGTGACAGCAGATGAAATGCAAACAAGGAAATACTTATATCCAGCTCTAAGTTGTCCTCAAAAGCTATACAAAGACAATGAACTGTGATGTGTAGAAAAGATGACTTCACTAAAACATGTCAATTTTGAATTGTCTCCAATCCAAATTAATTAATATAAAGGAGATATAGATTGTCGCTTTTCAGCTGAAGTATAAAGAGTTATGTTTTTAAAAGATGGTCACAATGTTATTTAGAATAACCAAATATTGGAAAAACCATAAATGTTCAACAATATGAGAGTAAATTATGGGACAGCCACAAGATGGTATACAAGGTGCTCATTACCAATATTTTTGTAAAATATTTAATGACATCTTCATGTTCAAAGCAGAAGAGTAACTAATAAAGGATTGCATGGTTGTATGTATATTACATGTAAACAATATTTTAATTATAATCTTAATACTATTCCTATACACACAGGTATATGAAAGAAAAAACACAAATATGGGTATATAATTATGCTTTATTTCAGTTTGCTTCTTGACTTTTGTATTTATCAAGTTATCCTCTAGTGAGCACATTTTTTTCTTCATTAGAAAACCTATAATACTTTCTAACACAGCCAGGAAAAAATTAAGTTGTACATGAATCAACATATGATGAAATCATAGAAGTTAAGAGTCAAACAGGCTTGGGGTTTCCTAGTTACTAACTGTATGACTATATGACTTAGGCCATTATTTAATGTAATATCAATTTCCTCATTTATAAAATAAATACCAACCTGATTGAGCTTTTATGGGAATTAAATTAAATGATTAGCACAGAATAAGCATTTACTGTATGGCAGTGTAGACATTATCCCATGTACCTTGAACAAATGATGTTACAAATTTGATTCCTTGAGGTCAAAGTAAGAAATAGCAAATGCTGTATCTACTGAAGATACAGCTCAATGGTTCATCCACATGTGGGAGAGAGTAGAGTCAATGATAGAAAACTGGAAGTAAAGATATTAAAGATAATTAAATAAAGCTTCTCACTGTTAAAGGTGAGAATGAGGGGGGGTACCTAGGAGGAACTCCTAGATTATAACTGGAGAATTTGGTCTCAACTCATGGATATACATACACAGATATAGAAATATAGATGTAAAAGTGTGCATTCTCTCTCTCATACATATCCACTCCTCTCCACACTTCACACACACATACCCCTTGGTCTGTTTACTCAAAAGCCCAAGAGCAGTGGTACAAAGTAATGAGCATACCTAGTACCAGATATTGATTTCTAAGTGCCATTGTGCAAAATCCGGGACAACTTGACCTCAAAATGAATAATGATAGTAAAAGATTTTAACCGATTGAATAAAATAGGAAGCCAATAATCCTTCTGATATAACTAAATGAATAAATTCAAAGTTTGATGAGGAAGAGGGTATCTATATGGTCTCAAAGCAGATTCCCACAAAATGGTCATTAATTATAAAGCGAAAAAGAGATATTGTACAATTGCAAAGCCTGGCAGACTGCACTTAATTCAACTGATCAAAGTGAACTTTACCAGCAATGGGACAAACTAGAATTATGTACCACCTAATAGGATGCAGGAAACAACACAAGACTTCTGTGATGTAACTGTCAGAAATACATGATCTAAATCTAATAGTAAGGAAATATCACAAATGCAAATTGAGGGCAGTCTAAAAAATAATTAGCCTATAATCTTCAAAAGTACCACAGTCGTGAAGTGAAGGAAGGACTGAGAAACTTCTCGATTGAAGGAGACTACACACAACTAAATCCATAATGCTGAACAGGATCCTTTTGTTACAAAGGTCTTTACTGGGAAAACTGGCAAAAATTGAGTGAGGTCCTGAGAATTCCATGGTGATATTTCATTGTTAATTTCCTGATTATGAGGGCTACATTGTGGTTAAGAAAATGCCCTTGTTCACAGGAAATACACAAAGTATTAGAGTGTGATACATCCTCCTGGTGACAACATGTTTTCCAATGGTTCAGTTAAGAAAAGATCTTCTACTGTGCTCACAAATGTTCTGTGAGGTTGAGACTGTTTCAAAGTAAAGTCAAAGGAAAGAATTATCCAAGGAAAACACTCAGAGCAGTGTCCTGCTCATGGTGCTCACTAACTGTAGCCATTATTGGCAGTAACATTGTTGCCACTGTCAGGAAGAGAATAAATATAAATCCTTGCATGTACCTCAGTTTATGATTGCTACTAAATATAAAGATGTTAATAATAATCCTTAAACCTCATTAATTGCTTTTAAAAAGCTCCTCCCTGGAAGAAGAAAAGAGAGAGGGCACGGGTGATTGCAGGTGATCACAGGGGATCAACAACACCCCTCTCCTGCGCAAGATAGATGATCAGATCTGAGCCCTCAACCAGCTCTCCACCTGATTACTAAAAGACTCATGCCGAAGAAACCAAGAATATAATTAGATATTTCATGCTACAGATCAAGACCTCTGACACATTTATATGTGTGGGGGGGGGGGGAGAGGGGGGAGGGGGAGAGGGGGAGAGGGGGAGAATGAATAGATCAGTGACCATCAATACAAAATGCTACATTCTAAATTATCTTTTCTTCACTATCCCTAAAGGCACTCTGGGGAACTAAAGAACTCTTATTAGCACGGGGAAAGAAATGGACTAGTCCCCGGAAAATCCATGTTTAACAATTTAAAGATAAAGGCATCTCCTCTCAAATAGCCACTATCTTTTGTTCTTTCTGGGACTCCATTTACCATTACTTCCTTCCCTTCCTTCAGTGGCATGAGTCAACAGTATGTTAACTACTGAAATAATTTGAGATGAATCTTGTTCATATATCAAAAGTGAACATCCCCTGAGTGCAGAAATGCTTAAAAAAATACACAAAACCCTCCAAAACCAAAGCCTAATTACCTAAGGGTTCAAAGTTTGGGCCAACATTAAATTCAAGCCTCTCTCACTTGTCAGCCCCTTGTAGCTTATATCTTACTTGAAGCTGGAAATATCTGCCCCAAATTTCTTTGCTCAATTAAGTTTTTTTCCTTAAACACCCTGGCTATCAAGAATACAGTGTCACAATATCTCAAAGTTCTCACCAGGTGAGTGTGAAAATCTGCATCCATGAAGCCAGCGGGGCCTTCTGTCCTAGCTCACTGCTTTTATCCTGAACCACTACCTACTGCTGAAGTCCCGGGTTAGATGCACTGTTTACACAGCTGCTATAATCATCAAGAGTATGTGATCAAGAGTGATGAAAAGAATACAGTGTCACAATCCCTTAGCTAAGATCCTTAGGGTCAAAGGATTTTCAGACTTCAGAAATTTCTGGATTTAGAAAGGTACTATAGTGAATATCCCATATAATTTGTAATAAACACCCTAGCATCTGAGCAATAATTCCTATTTGATCGCACTGGTACTTTTGCTATGCAAACTATGCAAATTCACAAAGTGAGTAAAATTAAAAATTAAACAGCCTCACATCAGTTTAGGTCAAGTGTGACCATTAAATGAGTTTTAGTACCAAATTTAGCATAAAAATCTTGGTTTTTTTCAGAGCATTCAAATTTCAAAATTAAAGATAGGAGATTATGAATCTCCCAAATGTTAAAGGCAGTGAGCCAGATAATAGATTAAGTCTGTTCCCCACCATCACACCAGGAAAACCAAAAGTTCTGGACAACTACGTCTCTGACAGGATACAATATTCAGAAATGTAATAACCAAGTGAGGGGTAGCCAATTATTAGGGTTTAGAAAGGACTTACATGATAAACATGAAAAGAAATTCCAAACTGTCAGTGTTCGCTAATACGCTAAATAAATGGTAGAAAATTACCTAAATCAACTTTTCAACTTTTCACGATCAGAAAATTTGCTATGAAAAATAAATAAGTGCATCTTAAGCTTGAATTTCAACTGCTGGCTTAGAGCCAAATTTCCGCATTAAGCGGGGTCAAACATCACCACGGGGTACAGTCACAGAATCACCGCTCTGTAACTTCAGCGGTCTCACCGATACATGCACTGCTTCACAGGGTTATTACTGTAGTCTGACGTGGCCTCTCCAAGTGACTCAGGGCTCTGAGAGTCAGCCCACAGCTCTGTGCTGCACAGTCACATGCCAGTCCCACTCATTCTGGAGAGCTACACCAGAAACCAATTCATCACACAGCCCCTTCCCTCACAACCTTGACACAAAGACAGAATAGAGGTAAAACCTGCCAGGGTCTGATGGACCCTGAGCACTCTGAAGACTGGGCTGTGCATTAGCTGAGAGCAGGAAGCACAGTTTTTCTACAATCTATTAAATCACACACATGCTTCGGATCATTGGAGCAGCTATGGGAACTGCACATCCAAACCCGAGCTTCAGCAGCAGAAAAAGGACAGAAGGCCACACTGGCTTCACGGATGCAGATTTTCACACTCACCTGGTGAGAACTGTGAGACCTACACTTTACTTATAAGGAGACTGTCAAGTACTTGTCCACTTCAATTCATCCAACACCCTATAGCACTTAGTATATCTGGCACAGCTGGACACGGGGAACACAGAAATGAACAAATGTTGACCAGGTAAGTTGCAGATCCTAAAATGCACTGCTACAGGAATGTTTCTGTGTTAATTTTTTAGTTCAGAGACAAATAATATCCTTCCATGTCATATCTAACCCACATTTTAAAACAAAACTCATGGGAAGTATCACTCTGAGTGGCTGCCAGCAATATACAGTGAAAAATGAGACAGGAACTTGTGAGTCTCTAGCTAGCACAGGTAAGTTACATACTGCTTTAATAAGCATTCAGCAAAAACATGTACAACCAAAACTAGTAAAACACAATCTGGTTGGCTGTTAGGAACCTAAACGCTAAACATTTAAAACACAAATTCATTAATACAACCTATTAATAGCTTGTGTAACATGACAACTATTCATCAAATAGTTAAGTAAACATGGCATCACTGAAATAACAGACTCCTATATATCTAGACAGAAATCCAAGTTCAAGTGTCCACACTTCCATCTGGGCAACAGGAAGATATGACCAGGCAGTCATTAAATGCATACGTAAAATGACATTTCAAAAAATGTAAGGTGCTTTTGATGTAATACTATTGATCAGCTTCTTTGTCACTGGAACAGAGCATACTTTGATAAAGTGTGAAAAAGCACAAAAGCTCAAATTCACTATTTTCTAAAGAAAAAAGGTAAGCAAAAAAAGTGACCATTACACTACTATTACCCCAAGGTGTTGTCTAGTATATTTATGGAAAGACACTAATACATAAGCTGTATGCAACCTCTTACAACCACAACAAAGTACACGTTGTCTTTTACTGACCCTCCGGTTGACTGTCTTAATAGCAATACTCCACAATTTACATAAAATTTCTCAGCATCCTCGAAGGTTTCCACTAAGACATTACTCATCTTGCTGTTGCATTTAATGTAGTTCTTTCACTAACTTCCTTGAGCCAACCATCGTTTTTTTCCTAAATCCTTATATTTGTAGATTACGTCTAAGGTGTCCTGAGCGTAGATTACTTGATCACCTGTTAACATTCTTTTTTTTTTTGAATCCTCAACATGTCGTCGCATGATTGATACATGATAAACGTGAATGCATATATCCTAAAGAAGTTCTTCCATGTGCTGAGTTAAACCAAAAATTAATATTTCTACCCATTACAAAGCTCTTACTAAGCTGGTTGAGAACTGGATGTGTCCATCTCATACCAATAGTCTTAACAGAGTATTTCAGTGAGAATTCCTGGGGTTTTATTAAGTGAACAAAACAACCAATGTTCTAGTGTTTTCAATATGGCAGAATGTGTATTAGGATAATAATTTCCCACCCAATTCACAGTAAGTTCAAAACACAAATCAACTAAACATATGTCTTTATCTTGCCCTCTCTAAATCCACGTTTGCTCACGTTTCTTTTTCCAGATAGGAAGACATCAAAGCTGCTTTAGACACCAAAGAAATTAGTTACAACTCCTTCCAAAGGTTTACTACAGGATTTAGGAGTCTTTTTTTTTTTTTTTTTAAATTTTACTAGTATATGCCCAGATGTGTAAACACACACACAGTGAGAAAAGCAGAAGTTCTCACTGTCTGGGCCCAAGTGACTCACTTACCTTGTCTCAGGGTTGTAGCCTAATATGTAGAAAAACGAATCCACTCGAGCTTTAAACTCTCTAGCAGCAAATATGTCAGAAAAATGGGAGATGTTACACTTCCCTCTGAAAATAAACAAACAAAAAACCACATTAGTAATACTCCCAATTGCTTTGCAAACCAAAATACTATTGGAGGGGTGAGGGAAGGTATAATTAAATCCACGTTCCTCTAAGAACATGTAGAATATGGCTACAAACTCCATAATTAATCTATTCAGGAAACTGGGAGCTCCTAAAGGTATTAAGAAAATGTCTAATATTATACATATTTTTGTTTCATGACTGCCTTAACTTACAAGTTTACAACTTAATTGCTTTTATCTCAGCATTTTACAGTAAAATTAAACCACAAAGATATATTGAGGGCAGGACTGTGACGATAGAATATTAAACTAAAAATGATTGGGGGGGGGATTAAAACCACAGTTAAATTACTATTTTTAAAAAGTCTGTTTAAATCCCTTCTACATCAAAGCAAAATGGGCCTTTTCTTACTGCTACCTTACCATAGGCAAAATGTATTGAAAAAGAAGTTTAAAAAGTTCTTTTTTAACATGCAAGAAATAAACTGACTTGAAAATCAAAATAGAAAATTTTTTAACATTTTAAGTATATAGGTGGGTTCTAATATACAAATACTTCCCAAATTTTTAAATAAAGTCAAATGGTTGCAAGTTGGAAAACACTTTCCCAAGGAAATAAAGCAATAAAGAGCTGTAGGTTTCCAGGTTCATCTATCAACAAAAGTTACAGCACTACACAGATGCAAACGCTACAATACCACAGAGCTCCTTAAGCAGTCTTTTCAGGCACTAAATGCCAATGTCAGAAACCATGCAGCAGGGCCCACATTCCCACTACACACATACACATGGGAAAATTTTCCAGAAGGCAGGGAGGTTTGAACAACTCCAGCTCCCTTCATGTTCAAGTGGAACCTAAAGGTAGTGATTAGAGAAGATGGAATTAGAGAACCAAAAGCACGTCACCACCACACCAGGACACTTCCAGGAAATGTGACCTCCCCACTACCTGAACAGGCATTCCATTCCCATAAGAACTCCGTGATTTGGCCATTAACAACACACACACCAGCTAAGGGCCGAAGTCTTAGTGGAAGAAACTGGCTAAGGGATACATCATCATGGGAATGGGCATTCATTCACTTCCTACCAGAAACGGAAAAGCAATGCCCTCCTTTCCCATAGGGGTTAAATTTCTGTGACCAAGCCTCTGTAATGGGCAGAAGCTAAGGTGGGCTCAGACAATTTCCATATTTAAAATTAAATTAAAATACTATTGATTAAACTAAAATTCATTTGGGAACTATTGATTAGAATACAATGCAGGGCTACTGAGCACTTAAAATGTGGGTGGTATAAGTGAAGAGAAATAAATTTTAAATTTTATTTCATCTTACTGTAAATTTAAACAGCTGCATGTGGCTAGTGGTTACCACACTGAACAGCACGGATTTATGGGACATTTCCCTCATTCCAGCCAGTTCTACTGGAAGCACTGATACAAATGTAACAAGACACAATGAAAGGAAATAAAGACAGGATCAAGTGTCCCGGTCCAGGACCTATCCGTCCGGTGCTGAGCTGGAATAAAATGAGCTTCTGGAAAGGAAGAGGTGAGTGAGATCAGTTTACAGATAAAGGCTGTCCTAACTCCGTAACTACCTACCCCTCTATCGGAAGTGATTTCGTCCCTGAAGCCCAGAAGAAATGGGGAACCTCCTTTAGCAGTTAAATAGAAATAGAAATACCTATTGTATCTGTATCATAAAAATACAAAGATCAAATAAGAAGTCTATGAAACTCTGAATACTATTCAGTGCTGTGTAAAATAAGTTATTTCCACCACCACAGTCCATTACTAAAGGAGTGTTTTTTCTTTTATTACTCTTTATTATTCAAATGTAAGTTTACCCCAAACTTCAGTAATTAATTACTGTATTAATTAAAAATATAAAAACCCTGCCACCCCACAATTCTAAACACAGGCATTAGAAATCAAATACATTTAATCCTTTTGGTGCTGAAAAAACTTTTTTCCTTTCATCCCAATGCTGAATATTTTGTGCAAAATTTGGGCCAAAATAAGAATTTCACAAAGGCTCAATTATAGTTGCGATTTCTTTCTTCCTAACTACCCTACAAATAAACCTAGAACAACTAAATAAGAAATAAAACTTGCAGAAAACATGTAGAGGCATCCAGCCCCCATAATCACAACCTCGGCCAACAGCTGCACCAAAAGGGATAAGACAGGCTTTCTCAGTATCAGCATTACTGACATTTTGGACTGAGTAACTGGTTATCAGGGCCTATCTGGTAGTTAGCAGCATTTCTGGCTTCTACCCAATAACAACCCCCCCCCCCCCCCACACACACACACACACACATCATTGTAACAATAAAAAGTATCTGAAGAAATTGCCAAATGTAGGTACAGGAGCATATCATCTGATAAATGACTATGAAGCTTTAATAAATGGGACTTTATCTACCATTATGTCCTCTATTTGCTTCCCATTTGATTACATAAAGGGTACTGATTTTGTATGCTAATTTTATATCTTGCTAAATAAGTTCTTTAGTATTTGTTACAGTTAATCACCGATTCTCTGAGGTTTTCCAGATATGCTGTTACTTACAAATGAAGTTTACTTTTTCCTTACCCTTTCTGAAGCTTCTGAACTGCACTGCACCTCTAGCGCAAGTACAAGGGGGAAAGTGGTGGGAATGGTGGGCATCCTTGCCTTGTTCCTGATACCAGTGGAAATGTCTCTGGGGTGCTTCCATTAAGTATGATACTAGCATTAGAAATAATCAGGTCATAATCGCAGTCTTGAGAATATGGTTTTTGCCTTAGCTTTATGAACATCATAAATGGTATTAAAGGAGTCTCTGTTAGTGAAGCTACCTTGCATTCTTGAAATAAATCTCAATTGGTCATAATGTATTTTTAATGAGATATTAGAATTTTTAGTATATGTGCTGCCGAAGTGAGCACAGATATTAGAATTTTTAAAAGGAGTTAATTATATCTAATGCTTTTCTCATTAACTTCTGTTTTTATCATTATTATTACCTTCTTTGTGCTTTTTTGTTATTTACATTAACCTAGAAACAACCCAAATGTCCATTAATAAAGAAATGGGTAAACAAACCAATGTATACTAGTTCAGTGGAATACTACACAACAATACAAAAGACAGAACTACAGATACATAGCACATTTTGGAAAAATCTCAAAAACTAAACATTTGAGAAAAAAACACAAAAAATCACATCCTGTATGATTCCACTTACATGAAGTTCTAAAACAAGCAAAAGTAATTTATGGTCAGAGAAACCAAAATTGTGATTCCTTCTGGAAGTTTTGAGAGTAAGTAACTTAAGGGAACGTTTTCTGATGGTGGGACCATTCTATGCCTTGTTTAGAGTCCAACAAATTTATGAAAATGTAAACTTAAAAATCTGCATTTTACTGTATATTTTTAAAAGTATCAGGGAAAAAATAAAACAATGACAGTCATTAGCATATAGCTGTGGCTATTTAAAGTTGATATATTTGTCAATTAATGAGTCCTCCTGTGTTGAGCTGAGCTGACAATAGGATGGACATGAGCATGTAAGCCCACTATGGTTGGTTCTGAGTGGTTGGCAGCCATTCTGAAACATTTTTCATATCACCTCTTGCTGAAGAGTAGTGCTCACATTTAAAAATGTGCGTACATGTGTAAGAATCATTTTAAGCATTGTTCCTCCACCCGCCCCCACCCCGGGCCCTCTTTTCATAATGCTGCCTCTCAAAAGCAATACATTTGAGAGTGTTTGTGAAATGGAGGCAGACAGACTGTTAAGAGAAAACAGCCATCACTCCCACCTTATTGAAATGTCTGATTTCAAAGCCCCCTAAGACCCTGCATCCCCCATTTTTACAGTGATACTTCGCTATTAATAGGAACATGGCTGAGACAGAAAAGCCCCAAGCTGTAAGTAAGGTCCTTTCATTCACCAGTAACAGGGGCTTTCTGGAAAAGACCTGTTTCGGTAGTCCTTCACTGTGGTGCCATGGAGAATCCTGCATAACCTGGAGAATCCTCTGGCTAGTGCAAGGTGGCTATTTGCACGGGATGAAGGAGATAGAGAACCCCCTTCCTTATAAAAGGAGTGAATACAAACAGAAACTATGGCCCCAAAATTCATTCCCTTAAAACTATCCATAACTGGGAAAGTCTTCGTATACCCCCATGCATACGCAAACCTCAGAGAAACCTGTGAAGAGGCATAGCCTGCTTATACTAGCATGTTTGTTTGCAGCTACTATTTCACTCTTGCCCAAAAATGAAGGGGTAAAAAGATTTTGAGACAGAGTCAGCATCTCATCTATTATAAGCTATTGATTAATGAATGACACAGGGTTATTTTTTAAGATTCTTATCTGTTTCTCTTGCCTTCCTGTGGATTATCTGAACAACTTTTCAGAGTCCACCTTGATTTATTCACTGTGCTTTTTAGTACATCACTCTGTATAGTCTTCTCAATGGTTGCGCTAAATATAACAATATACATTACTTCCACTTAAGCCCCTTTGCCTCTCCACATAATTATCTTAAGTATTTCCTCTGTATACACTGAGCACACCACCAGTGCATTCTTTTGATTTATCTGTTGTTCTTTTTACCATTTAAGCTGAAATTTTAATTCATTTAATTTTATTTTTTGTTGAAATCAATGTGTTTATAACTAGCTTCCCTCTAATCATTACTTAAATGCATGCAATAAATTCTGCTATGTAGTATTTTTATTGTCTTTTTTAAAAATTTCTTTAATTTTAGTTTATGTTTCTCCTTATACCCAGGAGTTGTTTCCTCTTATACCCAGGAGTTGTTTAATAGGATGTTTTAAGTTTCCAGGCAAAATGGCCTTTCTATTCCTTGTTTTTGTTTGTAAACTATAGTTTTATTGCATTTTAATCAGACATGATTAATTCTTAAGAATACAAAGTCTGACAATGAAGTTCATGAACTTGTCACGGAGCACTCAGTAAGGTGTCATAACCTTGGTGTATCTATGTCTCACAGCTGCTTGTGTCGACGTGTGGCAATGTCTTGCTGAGTGGCATTCATTATTGTTGTTGCGTGTTGTTGCGAGAATGTCGGAGCTTGAATTAGAGCAAGGAACAAACATTAAATTTCTTGTTAAATTTGGCAAACATGGAAGTGAAATCGGGACATGTTAGTCCAAGTGTATGGGGATAATATCATGAAGAAAATGGCATGTACAAATGGATTAAACAATTTTCTGAGGGGAGAGAAAGTGTCCCTGATGAAGAGAGATCAGGGCAGCCGGTAATGAGCAGAACTGATGAAAACATTGCAAAACTTCATCGAATTGTGTGTCAAAATCGCCGGCTGTAAGAAGCACAGCAAACCAAGTAAACATTGACAGAGAAACAGTGAGGAAAATCTCGACTGGAAATCTTGACATGAGAAAAGTGTGTGCAAAAACAGTCCCAAAGGAGCTCATCAATGAACAAAAGCAAAGGACAGCTGAAGTTTGCCAAGACCTTTGGGAGAGGCAAGACAATGTTTGGGCCAATACAACCCTGAAACAAAGCATCAAGGTGCACAATGGATGTCAGCCAATTCTCCATGACCAAAAAAGTTCCCTCAGTCTAAATCAAGAGTCAAAATGATGTTGTTAAACTTTTTTTGATATCAGAGGGATTGTTTATTATGAATTTGTACCAACTAGACAATAAACCAAGTTCACTATTTGGAAGTGCTGAAAAGGGTGCACAAAAAAGACGAAAATGACTGAGCTTTTCTCCAACAACTCATGGCTCTTGCATCACGACAACGCACCAGCTCACACGGCACTGTCCTTGAGGGAGATTTTAGCCAGTACACAAATAACTGTATTGGAACACCCTCCCTACTCATCTGATCTGGCCCCCAATGACTTTTTTCTTTATCAGAAGGTATTGAAAGGAAGACATTTGATGACATTCAGGACATGAAGGGTAATATAATGACAGCTCTGATGGCCATTCCAAAGGATGTTCCAAAATTGCTTTGAAGGGTGAACTAGGCACTGGCATTGGTGCATACCTTCCCAAGGGGAGGGCTTCAAAGGTGACTGCAGTGATATTCAGCAGTGAGGTATGAAGCACTTTTCCTAGGATGAGTTCGTGAACTTAATTGTCACCCTCAAACATCAAGGGATACAGAAGAATGTGTATTCTCTATTATTAGGGTATAGAGTTCAATAAATGTGTAGAAATAAATTTAACAAGAATGGAAAAATCTTTATGAGGAAAATTCTTAAACACTCATGAGAGACATAAAAGTAATCATTAACAAATGAAAAACGCCCCCTGCTTTTGGACTGAAAAAACTCAACATGACACTCCCCCACAGCCTGATCTATAATTCAATGCAATCCCAATGCAAATACCAACTATCTATTTTATGGACTGAAACAGTTAGTACTAAAATTCACATGGAAAAACAGATAACTAAAAAGGGGGGAAGCTAGCCCTACAGACATTAAAACATACTAGAAAGCCTCTAAAATTCAAAGAGTGTGGTGTTGGCATGTCAACAGACAATAGAAAATATAACGTCAAGTCCAGAATACACATGGAAAATAATATATGACAAAGTTGGCATCTCTAACTGCTGAGGTAAAAACAGATTTTTTAAATAAATGGTGCTGGGACAACTGGGTAGAATTCTTTAAATTTGGTGTCGGGAAAGGCTTTCTAACTATGACTCAGAGTCCTGAGGGAATAAAAGAAAAGGCTGATAAATTTGAGTAGATAAACATAATCTTTGCACAATTAAAAATAAAAATAATAAACTGACAGAGGTGGGAGAAAATAGTTGCAACAGATACAACAGACATGTGAAGAACGAAAAAGTGAGAAATAAAGAGACGAAATCCCAATAGAAAAGACATTAACAGATGATTCACCAAAGAAAGATACTATTTCTCACAAAAAATTTAAAAAAATAAAATAAGGGTTCCCTGGTGGTGTAGTGCCTAGGCTTAGGCGCTCTCAATGCTGGGGCCTGGGTTCGATTCCCAGCCAGGGAGCTGGGAATCCAAAAAATAAATAAATAAAATAAGATAACACATTCTGTTGGGAAAGTAGTCATATGTTGTTGGAGGGAATGCAAATTTGTATATGATTTCTAGAGGAAAATCACATATACATGAACCTTTCAAACCAGTAATGCCTTCCTTATGAAACCGCCCTGAAGATACACATCCAACAATTAGGAAATGTTGGATGTGTGCACAAGGATATTCACAACAGCATCATTCATAACGGAAACATCCTGGAAACAACCAAAATGCCCATACATAAGAGAGCACAGTTGAACAAACTATGGTACATTCACACAATAAAATACTATGCAGCTGTAAAAAAATAAAATAAAATAAGAATGAGGAAGCCCTCTATGCAGCAATACGGAGCAATTTCCAGAACACACTGCTAAGTGAAAAAGCCAAGTGCAAAAGTGTACCTATCTACAGCATGCTACCCTTCAGTAAGAAAGAAGAGGGTGTAAGAAAATCAAAATGTATTTGCTCATTTGTGAAAAGAAAATGCAAAAAACATAATAAACTAAGAAGTCAAGGAATTCAGTATCTATAGCAGGAAGGTGGGAAAGAGAGGAAGAAGTGAGGAATGGAACCCTGAGAGCAGGGCTGGAGACTGATCTTTGTATAGTTCTGCCCCTTCAAACCACACAGCAATAGTCTGCATACCTTTACGTACCTGCAAAAGAAACAAGCAGCCCCAATCAACCAGGAGGAACCAAAAACGGAATGCAGAGCCTTACAAATGAACCTAACTGCACTACAAATAAGTAGCACAACCACACTTAAGGAGGTAAGAACAAAACTGACCTAAGCAACTTTGGAAAACAGTACCTTTATACTATAAGACTAGAGACAAAAATTTAGTCAGTAAATGTGATCTCAGAGAGACATAGTTTACAAATTACAAAACTAAGTTATGTGTATTCTAGAACTGGATAAAAATAAGTAAATACAGGAAACCCTCAGTTAACAAGCACACCAACGGGGATTGGTAGCTGCCCGATAAATGTAAGTAGAACTGGAACTTGAGCAACCATTTGCTTGGGTTCCAGTTAACGAAGAGTCTAGTGTATAGTTTAAACAGTGAGAACAGAGGTTTTCACTACTGAAGATGTTACAAATAAAGAATAAAATGAGTTTTGTGATACTGGACTGGAAGCTTGCTTCCCCTTCTCTGCTCTAGGCCATGTGAGGATATAAGAAGGCAGCAGTGTACAAACCAGATGAGAGACCTCATCAGAACGCAAAAATGCTGGCACCCTGATCTTGGTCTTCCAGCCTCCAAAACTACTAGAAATAAATTACTGTTGTTTATAAGCCCCAGAGTCCATGGTATTTTGCTATAGCAGCCCAAACTGACTAAGACATTAATGACATTCAAGTAAGGTCTTGAGGTCAATGATACTGCACTAATGTTCAATTCCTGGTTCTGACAACTATACTACAGTTATGTAAGATGTGAACGCAAAGGAAGACTAGGGGAGGGATATATGGAAACTCAGTACTTATAACTTTTCTGTATCTCTAACTATAGGTCCAAATGAAATAATTTTTAAAAGACAATGAAGTACTCACGGGCAGAAAAAGCATGTTATTCAGTTAGGTGCTCCCAGCACCTACAGAGCCCTTCCCCTACTAGTGGGCTCAACAATGTGTTAAGTGATGAATGGATAAATAAAATGACTAACAATTAATGGTATCTAATGAGGTACTAAAGTATTAAGCATAAGAAGTCATTCTCATTTTATATTCACAATGGCTGAATTTTTTTCAAAATAGCCCTTGTACAGACAAAACAATAAAAATGCTATAGGTTGAAGTTATTTCACATATAAAACCAACAGCTGATTAAAACCAGAAAATGAATCTTAAACTGCAAAACTAAGGGATCTGAGGCATCATGAAACTCCTTGGGGAACCTGTAGGAGCTAAAAGAATTTTGTAAAATGCTAAGGGAAGTCTGGAGAAGTATACAAAAATGTAATTAATCTGTTTCAATATATGATCCTAGCTGCCCATAGCAAAGTAAAGAAATGAAATAATTCAGGATGAAAAGGAGGAGGTTAGAAGCCCTAAAGACTTAGTTTAGGGTTTCTTGGCCCTGGGCTTCCAGAAAATTCTGTCTAAAACATATTCCCTTAATAACGAATTGCTATGTAAGATGGTGGTTTGTCACCTGACCTATCTTAGGGTATTTTATTTCCAGTGATTATTTGAAGTAGGAAGCAAGTACTCGGAAAGTTGGAAAACAGTCCTCAAGCCGATGAGACGTTTACGACCTCCTATGGGGCCCTCCACAATCATTACGGGAGAATTCACTCTTATAAGTACACAGCAAACCTAAAAATGCTGCCTAGGTCACATGGTCGCAGTCCAATTACAAAGCAATAGCTCCAGATGCTTTGATCATCAATAAAACTTTATTTTTAGGGTAAAAAAAAAAAAAGGTAACATAGCGAACAAATTGCAAGCTACAATTTTTATTTAGTTTAGTAAAATGTATCTGCTCGTTCTTAGAGCATCTACAGATGGCTCCTTGAGCTCAAACTCTTCTTCCCAAACCTGAAGTTGTCTGTGTATCCAATTAATCCATCCAGTAAGCCACAGAAAACTACAATAAATGGAGGCTGAGTAACTATAACATCAATAAGTCAATACAGAATTACATTTAATTTCACTTCTTATTTTCTTCCTTTTATGCTTTTAAGAATCCATCTCCAATTCAATGCACATAAACACTACTCATGCTATTGAGTGTGCAACACTCTGCAAGAGACTTTTTTATGCACCTTATCTTACTGACTACAGAACCAGATGTGTGTTGGTTCAGGGTTCTGTCATTAATTATGTGACCCTGAACAAGTCTGCCAAAAGGATGGCTCACAGGTTAAACTTGGCTTTGGTTAAAAAAAACTATGCGGCAGAGCCAGGATTCAAACTAAAGTCTTCTAACTTCAATGTGGTGCATTTTCCATTATGACAACGTCAGCCAAAAATACTCACTTGGAAATAAAGAGAACTAAAAAATACTTTACTCAAGATACTAACTTTACTATATGGTTACTGATAAATGCAATGAAGAAGAAAAGAAACACTTGTAGAAACTGAGCTTGAAAGGTAGGGATGGAGATAGCAAAGGCAAGAATTCAAAGCAGCAGCAGAGCAGTAATGCTGGACTTCAACCAGATGTCTACACTGTGAAGGTCCCACAGTCTCTTCTGGGAATACTGGGAATAAATTTACTTTGGGCAGGGAAATGCTACAACCTCAATTTACACAGTGAGGCTGCAGAGGAATTCTGTTTTCCTTTTGATTCATGATGGCTAAAGGACAAAGCTCTCTCTCCTTTATTACCCAACTCTACCACCAGCTTCAAAGAGAGATACACACCTGTCCTCCTAAGTCAATGAATGCCAAGGGCCCCCTCAGAGTTCCTGTGAGCCCAATGAATCCATACAGCTGAGCACTTTGATGTCTGAGAAGAATGGTACTAAGCACTAACTCTATCAGTCTTTTTCTGCCCTGCTTTTTCTTTTTCATTACAGTCATTTGATCCTCCTTTATGTGCCTATGGATTATTTGTCTCTCTTTTAAAACTGAATTTATTTTTGGCAGCTCTGCTTTATATCTATAAAGAAAGAAAAATTCTTTCTGTGGATAAATGGTGAAGGAAAAATTGGAAGAAATTTAACTCCCCTCTCCGCCATATTTTAAAAGTAAAGTCATCTTGCTTTGGTAAAGAGAAAAGGAATAAACAAGAGATTCCTGGGGGCACAGCCATTCAATTGTGCTTCTATGGAAGATGACCTTTCAGTGAACAATCTGCCACTGAAAACCAGGCGAGATTACTAAGCAACAGTAAGACACAGCAGATGAGCACCAGCACACACGCAATTATTTACTGAGCATCTATTAGGTATGATCTTCCAGAAACTATGTGACCAACATAATCTGGTGTCTTTGGAGAAAAAAACGGGAACTGTTAAGTCACACAAGATATACTCTACTTGAAGCTAACAAAATTAAATTTAAGATGACAGCTTTACAAAACCACTTTATGGCCCTTTAAAGAAAACACCACAGGAGAAAAAAACTAATCAGTAAGGGTTCCAGTCACATGCACAATGAAAAGAAGATAAGGAATTATCACTTCGGGACTCCAGCCCTTAGTGGCCTGTGAAGGAACAGTGACCTATCTCCAGAAATACATTACTGTAGACTAGTTAAAGTAAATTCATCTGGGTCCAGCTGGAATGATCTGGAACATGTGGTTCTTCTAAAAATGTTAATATAGTATAAAAAGACTCTATAAAACTAAATGGCCTCTGATATTCAAATATAGTCATTTTAGGCAATTATATGAAAACATGTTGAATAAGTGGAGTTACATTATCTATCTCATGTATTTATTTGTTTTAACTTCAACTCTAAATTGCTTAAAATCTTCCCAGCCAGGGAACTACCTACATTTAAAAAAAAAAAAAAATTCCTAAATTGCTTAAAATCATTTACTTCATCCAAAGAAACACGATGGTAAGAGGAGGGGAAAAGTATGCAAAGTAGGATAAGAAATAACCCCAGGATCAAGTCACTTGTCTTAGCTAACTATTTAATAGTTCCATCAATCTTTCATTAACTTGCTTCATTCAGCATGTGACTTTAAGAGGCAAAAGCCACTGCCACAAAGACATAAAAAACCTGTGGGAGTTTTGGAAGAAGTTTATGAAACACCACAGGAAATCTCCAAATGTATCTATAAAGTCCTGTAGGAAGCCAAATCTAACCACATACGCTCTTTCCTCTACAGTGGGGTTTGGCACACTGTGGGCCAAAAGCCAAATATGGCCCACTGCTGGTTTCGTAGGACCTAAGAATAAAGAATGGCTTTTACATTTTAAATGGCTAAGAAAGAAACCAAAAGAAGAAGGATACATCTCCAACGGGAGGAAATAAATGAAATTCAGATTGAAGGGTCCATAAAAAAAGTTCTACTGGAGCACAGCCACCACATGCATGTTGCCTGTGGCTTCTGTGCTACAATGGCTGAGCTGAGTAGTTACAACAGAGACCATGTGAAAGATTATCAGGCCCTGAAAGTTTGCCAAAACCTGCCCTACAGTAAAGGTGCTATTACTTTGCCTTGAAATAATTGGCTTCAGCTATGTAGCTTTGCACAAGAGACTGAAGATGGTTTTACTAAATGCCATCTGAGTAATATAATAGAGAAATTATTATATCTCATTGTAGTTAAGGTAAAAGCTAGTATATCCCCATGGCCACGGCCTTTATAAAAACCATATTCTTTAACAAAGAAAGTGGTTCTTCCACCACTTTATTATTTCCAGTGGGGAAAGTTATTACTTGTTCTACTTCCTCTACCACTTAAGCAACACAAAGTCTCCCACTGGCATACAAAATATACCATACAAAGGCTGTTCAGAAAAAATCCAGCCAAAAATAGCTCTATTTTTCATATCACATGGCTGGATACTTTCCAGACAGCCCTGGTATATGTGTGTCCTTTTCTTGAAAGGGACAGGAAAAAGAAAATACCAGAGGGTACAAAGCAGGGGCTCTTGGTCACTTTCTGGCATAACTGCCTAAGACATTAAGACTAACTTGCACTGTTACCTTCTGTCTCAGAATAGTCTTCAATACGCCCTTCCTACCCTCACACTATTTAACAAAAAGTTTGCATACATACAGAAGACGGACAGAACAGGTCAATGACAATTCCTACGAACTCTGCCTAGATTCTCAATTAATGACAGGCTGACACATTTGTGTCTTCCATTTCTTTCTCTAGTGGCAGTGGCTGCATCTTTAGGAAATAATCTGCAGCCCATCATAACACTTCATCCTAAATCCCTTAGCAACCAATACCAAGATAATAATTTTCATGTAAATAAAGATATAAAACTACACAGAGGGTGTAAAAAAATAAAATGCAAAAAAAGAATATTTTTCTCCCACATAGATTAGTGAAGATACAGGCAACTTCTGAAATCCCAATAATCCACAGAATTAACACTGGAATGTTAGCTTCCAGAGTAGCTAACAGGAGGAAGTAATTTGATTAACATCATAATTATCAAAAGACATCAGGATAGCACAGCCTCTCTGCCTCCCACGCCTGACTTCTCCACAGGCAGGACCAGTCGCCAGCACATACCTGAGTGCAGCAGCATGGTAGGTGTCTACGTAATCAGAAATGAAGAGCTCTCGGTTCTTGATAACTGGGTCTGTAATGACAAGTTCTCTTCCAGAGTCTGTCAAGAAATTAATTAATTAAGAGGATGTTAAAATTGAGCGTCTCAAAACAAGTAGGAAAATTTTGCAAAATTTTTCTTTCTGCGTCACCTCCAGCAAAATAGAGGAGAGCAATAATGTATAGCAGAAATAACAGGAATAAAGTGTGCTGTTGGGCACGTTTTACACCCTTTACTTAAGCCCCCCAGTTTGCTGAAATGCATCAAACACAAAAGAAAAAAAAGAAAAAAGAGAAGAAACAACTATCACATTTTAGCAACTTGTCAACTAAATATTCAGTGATCCTGCCCATTTTATTGCTAAATATTCCAGAATGGAGTGAAATCACACTGTTTCCATTGAAAAGAATAACCAAGTTACTATTTTAAATAACAAACCATGCTTTAATTGCTTTAACAAAAATTTTGTTTCAAAGGAGGAAAAAAACTAGTAAGATACGAAAGAACATCACTCTTCCAAACTGCTTTTGACTCCTGCTGTGTTGAATTAAAACCTCTCCCCAAAAGCAGTATGGAAGAGTGGAGAACAGGGAAAGACAGAGCTGGGCCCCTGCCCAGGGGCCGCTGCTTAGAAAGTCTGTGGCCTTGGCAACAGTGTTAGCATGTCAAAGTCTCAGTATCTTCATCTGGAAGTGGAGAGTGACTAACCCTAACTCCTATCATGAACGTGAATCAGCTATCACAAGGCCTAGCACCTTTCAAAAATCAATACTAAGCAGCAATCATACGTCTGAACAGATGTAATATACATTTTATGTGTCCACATCTCATGTGTCAATGAAGTTAGTGGGTAGAAACTACAATGCCAGAGGGAGGGAAAAAATAATAAAAGGGCTCTGAACAACCTTGTTATTGTTCTGAAAGTCAAGACTCTAGCTGAATTCCAAAACATTCAGGAAAGCTTTGCTTTGAAAACTAAAGTTCAAAACCCCAAATACAGAGAAGTTCAATAATACAAATTACTGAAAAGGAGGAAAGAAATAAAATACAACCCTGCAGGGTTTTAAGTATAATCAGTTAATCATTAGGTGAGAAAAAAGAATAAAAAATGAAATTATTGTCATTTCCAAAGACCTATCCAAGCTTAAGGGAAAGACACCCTCAGCACATACTTAGGTTGTTTCTTTTTCAAGGCAAAAATAATGAAAAATGTTAGGAAAAAACAATAAGCATTCTAGTAATGTCCTTATTTATAAAAAGCCTTTTCAGAGAAAATTTTTCACAGAAGTTATCTCCCTTTAAAGAATGTTTTTAGAAAAAACTTTGCCCAAAGCTAAGAAAGTGCAAGAATCAAACCAGAAAGACGTATTTACCATTTTCGTTATGTCGGTCCTGAACCAAATGCTGATACACAGAATCTGGGACTTCAGACTGACGGTAGTACCATTTGACGTTCATGAGTAGGTGGTCCCTCTTACTCTGAAAAGGAAAATCTAACAGCATTAGGGACAGGATTTCAAGTGCCCACAGCTGCACACCATACCCATGAACAAAAGGCCCTGGAAATAGGTGGACAGGCAGAGAGGGAGACACAATTACCACCAGGACCACAAAAATACCTAAGTCAGCTGTGAAGTCAAATTTTGTTTTTCCTAAATCCCAGCCAAGCACCCCGGTGACCTGATCTCTCAAAGTTGCTCATTTTGGTAAACAAAGGAGACCACACTTAAATCTACAAATCTCCCCCACTTGATTAACTAATTCATTCAATGTTGCATCTTTTTATTTGGCATTAACTATACAGTACTACATGAATACATTCTTCTATCTTAATTTTTAATCATTTTAGTGAATATTTATAAACTGTTAGCATACTCTCAAGCCATTAAGAGCAATAAGTTAGAAAGAACTTACCCAGCAAGGTCTGGTACAAAGTCATCTCTCCAGGGTCTGCCCATCACCCAGACCGAGTTAGAGTCTCCCTGCACTTTACTGCCACGTTACCGGCCATTTTCACTATATGCAAACTATGGGTGGTGATGGCGGCACCATGGCTCCACGGAGCAGGGATCTTGTCTAATTTTCATCTTTGAATTTCCAGAGAATAGAACACCTTGTACATAAATATTTGTGACTAATTGATTAGGGTCCCATAATGTTTGTGGGACACGTAAGAGTGTTACCCTAAAAGTTAACTTTGTTCCTAGTTCATTCAAAGAATAAAGGATCAAACCCTGTTCTTCCTTTTGAAAGCTACAGAAGTTACAGCTTGAGGGAGACGGTCCATGTGCCCCAGTTGTGAAACATCTTAACATGGCACTGCGCTAAGACTTCCTATGCTTCATAAAACACTATTCTGGCCCAGTGAGGGCCTTAAGAGACTTCCTCCTCGGGGCGAATACAGCTTCTCCTTCTCATCCCAAGTTACTGGGTCATAAATGAATGAGAGCTAAAATTTGAGAAATGCCTCTCAAGTTTATAAAGGAGATGGCTAAATCCTAAAATACGTCAAAGGAGCTTGCTTTAATGGAGTAGGATGCTTTTCGCTTAAATGAAAGGTGTATATACAGTCTTCACTAAAAGGCCAGAAACGCTCACCGCCACCGCCTTCGCTAAAATAGTTAAGCTGTTTAAAGACAGAGGGAGAGAGAGAGGGAGGGAGGGAAGGAAGGAGGGTGGGAGGGAGGGAGGAAGACAACTTCCAAAAATCTTGACTGAACCCAAATGTGAAGTCTATTCCAAAGTAAATATATAAGCACCAAGATTCTTATTTTGCAATTAATTGGGCCAAACAGACAGGCCTACAAAATTAGGGTATCATTGTTGGTTTCAATAAAATAGATTGTATACAAAGAAAAATCCTACATAATGGTTATATTTTAGTTTTTATCCATTGTGCACTTTAAATTCTACACCATTTATACTGCAGTGGGAAAACGAGGACAAATCAGTATGTTAAATAAGAATAAATGTTATATAGACAGGAACAATTACTTCCAGCAGGAGATTATGGAGGAGCTAACATCTGACCTGGGGAAAAAAATAGGAAAAGAGTTCAATGACTTCTTTCTTAAACAAAGGATGAGACCTGAGAAAGACATAAAGAGAGAACAGAAGACACATCCAGACGCACATTTCCATCTGCGTGCAGCACAGGAAACTGTTCTGAGTAATACTGAAAAGAACCTGCATCCTGACTGTAGTATGGCCTGTAGTGGGGCTGTAACACTCTGGGACAAAGAGAGTCTTCTACCTCCATTGTTGACCAAATCCACAGGCAGTGAGGTACATAATATCAAGACATGGGAAAGCAGCTAGAATGCTACAGTTTCTTTTCTAGGTAGAGTGATAAAGAGTAGGACCAGGATGAAAGTACTCATCACGGAGAGAAACCAACCAGAGGAAGGGACAGAGTCTGACAGTACTTGGAGATACTGTCTAATACAGTGTTTTTCGATCTCAGCATTATTGTCATTTGGTTGAGAGAAATCTGGGTGAAAACAGAAACCTGTCCCATTCACTGTTAGGTGTTTAGCAGCATCCCTGGCCTCCAATCACCAAATGCCAGTGGACCCCTCCCTCACAGTGACAACTAAAAATGTCTTCAAACTGCCATATGCCCCCTTCAGGGACAAAACTAACCCTAGTTGAAAATCAGTGGTGAAATTTCCTTTTTAAGGAAAATTAAACTGGAATGGTAATAATAAAACCTGGTCAAGCACCACCAGGTGAAGGGTATGGATCACAGGTAAAAGAATACAGGAAAGTCTACCGTGGTTCAAATCCCAGCTACATGACTCTGGGCACATTACTAAGCTTCTCTGAGTCTACCCTTTTCTGTAAAATAGGAATAATGAACTCCCTCCCCCCAACTAAAAGAATTACTAAAAGAATTAAATAGATGTGCTATTATCTGGAACTGAGCAGATATTCAAAAGAGTACTGTTTCCCCTTAACAACTTGTTGTAAGTAGCTGTAATATACACAACTTTCCTAAATAGGTCAGTAGGTAAATGTAACCAGTGCTACAAAGAAAATTTTAAAGAACTTGGCTGAGAACTGCACGAGTTATTTCTTCACCAGCATATGGTTTCTTTCAAGAGATGATAGTGATCTGTAGCAACTGAGGTACTAACAGATGCTACAATGCTCACAGTAATTAATTACTTAACAGAGCACAAAGGAACTTAGATCTACCTGCAATCTTAGCAACAATGTTCCAAAATCTATACCTTTAGGTATTTCTGTAACACATCTAAGATGTCTGAAAACCTGAAGGGCAACAGAAACTACCTTTTAAAGTTACCAAACTGGTGGTTATACAATGTCTATTTTTCAGAACCAAGCCAGCGATTCTGGAGACCTTCTGAGGAATAATATCTATATTATCTTCTGACCCAAGCACACTTAATGATCACACACACACGCACACGCATGCAAAAATTACCACTCTAGTTAATGTGTACCCAGGTTATTTGACTTCACAAAGGCAGGTGAAAGCCTACTGGATTTCCTAATGTAGTACTAGGCAATAACCAGGGAGTGGCAGCATTGCGTTAAAAAGGCCTCCAGGAATCTTAATTCCACAGATAACAACGAAGGTAGATTCAAAGGAAACAGAATTTTAAATATAAGTAGCTGTAATAGACACAACCTTCCTAAATGTGTCAGGAATTTGGGTGAAGATTAAATATCTATAAAGGGAGGCAGTGAGTTGTTTCAGAGAGTATGAAACTATTAATAAAAATTAGGTACTCTAGGTAGGATTCTACTCCTGTCTGAAATCATTAGTTAGCTGAGGTGACCTCAGTGGGGTCACCAAGCCATCTGACAAATGAAGGGATAGAGTAAGTGATTTCTACAGTCTCGTTCCATCTTATATACTTATGTTTAGCTTTCTTCCCCAGACACAACCAAGTATATAAAATAGGGTTGGTGGGTATTTTCTCTGTATCAACATAATGGCATGAGCGAATAGGTACTACCATCCTAAAAAAAAAAGGTTTACAAATTAAAATGTCCTCTTCCATGGCAGGTAACTGCTGTGCACTGAGGAACAGCAAAAAGGAGCAGAGAGCACCCCCTTTCCCCTTCTCTCATAAAGGCCGCCAAAATCCCAAGACAGGCAGATGCTGCCTGAATATTAACCATGGGTAATCATCTTCTTCCCAGTATTCACTAGTCAAAGATTCTGCTCAAAGTCACAGAAAATTAAAGGCAGAAGTGAACTTAGTGATTATGTGATTCAACCCAAACCACCTGGGTTTGAATCATGGCTTTGCAACTTACTAAACAGTGTTACTCTAGGCAAATGATTTCTCCAAGCCTCAATTCTCCCAAATATAAATGAGGGGGAAAGAAAAAAAAATTTTATATATATATATATATATATATATATATATATATATATATATATATAGAGAGAGAGAGAGAGAGAGAGAGAGAGAGAGAGAGACAGACAGACAGACACTGTAGTTCATTAAGTTGTGAGGATTAAATAAATGAATGTAAGTGGAGTGGATGGGCTTTCATACATGTTGGATACTACTATAGTTGTTTTACAGACGAAGAGAGGAGACAAGCTATAATACAACATGGCTTATAAATCAACTTTGCTCCTATCAAAAGCATGCTAGTAATAGCAATACAAAAGTAAATCATGTGGGAAATTAGGGGGAAGTAGTTTCACTTTTATAACAATTCGAGGCGCAGTAAGGTATTTCTAACAAATATGCCTCATTATTGACTAGTGATATAATTGTAGGATTTCATAAAGGTCAAACTGGTTATAAATGACACATTTTAAACAGAATGTGGTGAGACGCTTCCCATGTGATGGCACCCTGGGGTATATTTCTAGAGATGAGCCCACTGGGAAGTCAATAATTTCCCACTATTTTATCTTTAAAGAGAGAGGAGAGCAGAGAGAGAGAGGGATTGATTTTGAGTGATTACAGGTGGTTGAAAACCACCAAACAGGAGCACCTCCAATCTGCTTACAGTAAGGTTTTGCAGAAATGACTCTGTGTAAAAAAGAGGCGAAAGGCAGCTGATTTGGGGTTAAACTGTAGATTCTTCCACATCCCTGGCCTGAATTTCTTTGAAATGAAGGATTTATGTTAGTTTAAGGAAATAAAAAGTTTAATAGAAACTGGTTTAGAAAAAAAAGCTAGCATAATGGTGGGTGTTTGAGAGCAGAGTAAGGAGAATAATATTTCTGGAGCTTTGAATGTCAGCCAGTAAGTTGAGAAGTAATGAATTAAAAAGTCAAAACTGAAATTAAACATTCAGAATGAGATAACTGACAAAAGTCAACCAGGGAGAAAGGAAGGCAATAGCGACGGGAAAGGCAAGAAGGCACCTGCCGGTAGCGGGATACTGGTTCACTGGCCACAGCACACAGCGCGGCCATCCCACACACAAGACAAGGTCCAATGGTGGGGAAGTAAACTCCCCCTTCCAGAGACCTTTCATGGTTGTTACTACAGTTCCTTCCCTGACTGAAACAGCCAATCTGAGTCTTTCCTAGGACCGTCTTAATATCATCATCTGGAAAAAGGTTTTATTTAACAAATCAAACAATAAAGGGAGTATGGGGAGCGGGGAGGAGGAAGAAAAGACCAATAGGACAAGTGAAGACATCCCTTTACACAGTATGGAGGTGGCCTCCAAATCAGAATGGAAATAACAGTGATTTTAAATTCCCCTGTGTCATGGAGGAAAGACCTTCTCTGTCCCATCAATCACCTACCAGGTCTTAGCAGATACCATCAGGGCTCCCAAAGTCTTCCAAACAGGCTACCCTAGCTCCTCTGCTGTTAACAAATGCAAAAACAGATCAAGGCCAAAGACAACCTAAACAGGATACGAAGACAGATATCATCAAATGAAAAACAGCCAAGTCAAAACAACAGGCTACAGATGAAAGAGGAGCGTCCTTCAAATTTTTAACTGCTTAGTTATTGGGAGCTTGCACTTCAAATAATGAAAGATCTAGATTCAGAGTCAATGAAATGAGACCATATTTCTTGTTTTATAAGCCTAAACAGCTAATCAGGTTTTCCAGAATTTTGGAAAGGAGAAGTGGCTTAATATTTACATGGCTTAAGAAGATCCCTTTTGATGAAAGGCATGTGCACAACTGTCATAATAAGGTTGAGCATTACATGAGTGTTAGAGGTTTACTATATAATTCAGAAATACTTACACAAACTCTGAATTGGTAATTAGGACACTGAGCCTGCAAAGGTGAAAAAACAGTCTACCAGAGACACCACAGCCTCTCGTCCAGCATGCTACACAGCCGGTTTCAAGTGGCATTTCAGCCCTGCAGAATCTACCTCCACCCACAAGGCAACACCTACTGGGAAGATCCTTGTACCTACAAAGACCTTGGGGGCACAATCTTAGTGGTTTCAATCACTTCTGACTTTGGGAGAGGGGGTAGGGCCAGACAATAAGATAAAAAATTACTATCCTTCCAAGGCCAAAGGTAACTCTAGCCATATACACACAGGAATTTAATCGAAAAGATTTGGATTCTGTAACAGAGGCTCATCGTTCACTCAACTTTGTGGATAAATACAGGAACTGACTGAGATCAAAATGAAATCAGGTAGGAAATACTTGGTAATATTTCAAGTCACTACTCTACACCTAACATAACACGGTAGGGAAAGTAACATTTTCTCTATCTATTTATAAGTAGAGCTTTATCTGTATCTATAGCTTTATAGCCATTATAGCTCAAAAGGCCATGAAAGAGTTACAGGAAAACATAAGTTACAGGGTTCAGGCCATCAAGGTCCATCCATCTCAGAGTACTCCTCTGACACAGGTACCACAAGATTAGGGAAGAGGCTGAAACACTGACTCTAGATTTTCCTTCACAAAGGAAAAGAAAGGTCTTTGAGGATAAATAATCACACTATCATGTACAAATCTCCCTCATGTACTGAGGCATTAACTAAACACTTTGTTTCCTTTTAACTGAGAGGATGAACACAAGTAAAGTTCTTACTGATATTGAGTAAACAAAGCAGTCCTTATCGTTCTGTCCTAAAATGCCCTTCTCCTGACTTTGACTTTCTCAGGTATATTTAAGTGTGCAAGTGGGCCTGGAAATTCAAAATCTGCAGGTGTAACCCTCCGCATATACTGTCCAGTGGTAAGTGACTGGCCTGTGAAGAACTATAGTTGCATCACATCTCCCTTCTGAAGACCACACCACTTGAGTTTCTAACACAGACTCCTGTTTAGTGGTGTGATGATTCATTTCATCTGTCAACATGACTGTGCTAAGAGATGTCCAGACAACTGGTAAAACATTTCTGGTATTGGCTGTGAGGGTGTTTCTGGTTGAGATTAGAATTTGATTCAGTAGACTGAGTAAGAACTGCCCTCAGATCGTGAGCAGGCACCATCCCATATGTTGGGAACTGAATGGTACAGAAAGGTGAAGAAGGGACAAATTCTTTCCTTTTGTGAGCTGGGACGTTCATCTTTTCCTGCCATGAGACATCAGAGCTCCTGGTGCTCAGGCCTTTGGACTCTAGAACTTAAAGTAGTGGCCCCTCAGTTCTCAGGTCTTTAGATGTGAACTGAATTACACCACCTGCTTTTCTGGTTCTCCATCTTACAGACACCAAATTATGGGACTTCGTGGCCTCCATAACCAATGAGACAATTCCTATAGAGTATGTAATGAATGTACATATGTCTGTATGTATGTAGCTAGCTACCATCTATCTATCAATCATCTAGCTAGCTAGCTATCATCTATCTATCTATCTATCTATCTATCTACCTCTTCGCCTATTGGTTGTTTCTCTGGAGAACCCTAATACAAGTGACTATCTTTTAGTAGCAGGTGCAAACAGATGTAACTGGAACTACACAGGCGTCTACTCTGAATTAGCATAATGAATTCTTTCTTTAAAGATAAACAGATGAAAGAAACAGAGAAACAAACCACATCCATCTGACTAAGCTGCTTACTGCCTTTAGGCACTAGAATCAAGATTACAAGCTCATTTTCCAAACCTGTGGCACTCAATCCAAACCATTTTTTCAAGAGATTGCATCAGTATCTGGGTCTTTGTAAGAGGACTTAAATCATCTTGAATCAGATGATAAAGTCAGAAAGTGGAACTCTGGGAGGGCAGATGACTTCTTTGGTTTACAACCAAGATGTACAAATAACTGGTTACATGCAAATCCCTCAATGATGATGCTACTAAAAACATTTTCAAACACAGACTCCAATGATCTGAAATAAGTTTCAAAATTACTGTTTTTTAGTAATTTTTAAAATGTTTTCCATTATGGTTGACATACAATATTATATTAGTTTCAGGCATACAGCAGTGATTAGATATTTATAAAACTTACGAAGTGATCGCCCTGACAAATCTAGTACCTCTCCGACACCATGCGCTTTCGACTCTGGTCCTGATGCTACTAGGGTCTACATCCCTATGACTATTCTGTAACTACCAGATTGTACTTCTTAATCATTTCTCCCTTGTCGCCTTGCCTGCATCTGACAACACTCAAAATGTTCTCTGAGGCTAAATTTGCTTCTGCTTTGTTTGTTCATTTATTTTGTTCTTTAGATTCCATATATAAGTGAGATCACATGGCATCTGTCTTTCTCTGTCTGACTTACTCCACTCAGCATAATACCCTCTAGGTCCATCCATGTTGTTGCAGATGGCAAGGTTTCATTCTTTTTTATGGCTGAATAATATTCCATTGTATATATGTACCATCTTTTCTTATCCATTCATCCACTGCCTCCATGCCTTGGCTATTGTAAATAGCCAGGCTGCCTCCATGCCTTGGCTATTGTAAATAACGCTGCAGTGCACATATGGATGCACATGTCCTCGAGAAGTGGGATTACTGGGTCCTTCTTTGGCTATTGTTACGGTCTTTGTTTTAAAGTCTATTTTGGCTGGTATAAGTATTGCTACTCTAGCTGTCTGTTTACTTGTTTGTTTGTTTCCATTTTCATGAAATATCTTTTTTAATCCCTTAACTTTCAGTTTGTGTGCTTCAATCTGAATGAGTCTATCTTTTGATTAGAGCATTTAATTCATTTACATTTAGAGTAATTGTTGATAGATATGTAGTCATAGCCACTTTGTTATTCATACTTTTTATCTTTTTTCTTCTTCTTAAAGAAATCCCTTTAACAGTTCTTATAATTCTGGTTTGGTGTTGATGAACTCCTTTAGCTTTTTCTTGTCTGGGAAGCTCTTTATCTGTCCTTTGTTTCTAAATGATAGCTTTGCTGAGAGTAATCTTGGTTGTAGATCCTTGCTTTTCATCACTGTTTCTTGATGATGTCTTATTTATTAATAAACAAACTTCTGCTTTTGGTTAATTATTTTTAGTTAATAAAACAGACAAAATTTAATCCAGACAAAATTCAATCAAGTGTTTTCGCAGGACCAAGAAGGTATATGAAAATGAAATTATCTCTCAACTGCTAACTATGGGGTCAAAACTTATTAAGGCATAGTCTATCTAGGATTACATTGTGCATGAACAATGAAATTTTCAGACAACTGATTCCTGTATTCGCATTGGAGAGGCCAAAACTAAGTACAAATATAGCCCTGGAAAAATTTCTATTTATTGGCCTCCCTTGTAAGAGAGGAGGCAGGGTCACCAGGTAAACTCCACTATCTTTGTTGTCTTAAGCCAAACAACAAGTTTATGTCACATCCACAAGTCACACTTAAAGTAAGCCTTAATACATGGGGATAGACACACCAACCTAAAGGGCATCCCTGTAATTTCCCACATGTATCCTACTGATGGACATCATCCTGACAAAAACACTACATTCCAGATTCAGGATTTTAAAAATCCCAAAATTTGGGTGAAGGGTCAAGTTAGGAAGCTGAAATTTCACAGATAAATTAAGATCCTATACTTGGATCCCCCAAATCTGCTGCACAAACCCAACACAAATCCCTTCCTAAAAGCCAGCATTCTTTTCAGCAACTGTGTATCAGATAAATCTATAACCACAAATTTTCTATTTGGACCCAAAAGATCTCCTCTATAAAGAGAAAAATAGCTGTTCATAGGCAGCACCATAAAAAAATTTCCAAATTGCCCTTAATTCCTATTAAACTGAATAAATACTCCAATGAATCTTTTTTAGAAATCAAGCCCCAATACTATAAAGTTTGACATCTTTGCAACACTCAGACTGTTGTCTGGTGATGGCAGTGACAGCAGCAGTGATTTTACTCATTCTGGGGAGTTAATGACTTATTATACATGACATTGAGAAAAATTATTGAGATCTATCACAAAACAATGATGAAGTTAGACATGCTAGCAGTGGAAAGAAAGATAACAGGGCGGGGGAAGATCTGAGCTATCAGGTTCCAAAATTCTCTAAAAGTTTCACAAATTAACTTAAAATATCACATTATTTTAAAAATTAAAATTACTATGATTAAAGATATATCACACAGACTTTGCTAATAAAAACTGATGCAGAAATATCTTGAAAAGATTTCACTGAGTCAACATATGCTTTACAGAAATGATTCTCAAACTTGTTAGACTCAGGAATCTTTACTCTTCAAAATTATTGAGGAGTCAAAGAACTTTTGATTGTGTGGTGGGTTATAGCTTGGCAATATTTACTCTATTGGAAAATGAAAAAATTTTTAACTAATTACACAATAATGACCCTATTACACGTTAACATCAACAATTACAACAGATAACTATAATTTTTAAAACAAAATTTAGGAAATGAGTAATAGTTGTCTTTTTACAAATCCCTCATGTTTGGCTTAAACAAACAGATCTCATCTCTCATTCTGCATTCAACTGGTTGAGATATATCACACATCAATTAGCCTTTGTAAAATTCCACTGTACAGTCATGAAAGAATGATAGGGAAAAAGTCAAAAGATGTGTGATATATCTCAGACTTGAGTAGTTTACACAATGTAAGCATGTTCCTCAAACAGAACCATGACTCGAGTTTTTTAAAGCATATATATCAATTTAGAAGTGATATACTATTTTAAAAAAATCGATGAGTTTATTTTTATTTATACAATCAGACATGCCAGTAGTGAGTAGGAAGTTAAATTCTTTGTTAAAGAGAAGAAAATCTAAGTAAGAAGCCTCTCATTTCAAGGTAGTTTTCTTTCTAAAATCTGAGCTCATGATAAGAGAATATTTAAAGCTTGTGTAAAACAGGAATATAGATAGATAGGTCTAAAAAGGGATAGAAAACGGTATAAAACAATGGTGAACCTATTAAGCTGAAAGCATGCACACAGAAAATAGTGACAATCTACAATTCCAAGTAACTTTGTGGCCATTTCAAAAACGGGTGTGCTTCCTACTTGAGAAAAATGGCAGCATGAAACTACACCTACTTCTAAGAAAACAAAAAGACATTTAGTGTAGCAATACTATATGGAATCCTCATCTTTTAGAAAGATGAGCATATCTATTTTAAGTGAATCCAGCAATACTCTCTTTTTAGGTGATAACCTTTTTGCACTGTTGCTTTCTAAATTAAACTGCAAAACTGTAGAACTGATAACACAGTAAAATAAAAATACCATTTAGCAGCACAAAGATTTTTAGAATTGACTAAATACTTTTAAAGAGTGCTAATAGAGGCTTGGAAATTATTACTGATTTAAATAAAGTCAGCCTTCATAACAACAGGACTCTAACTACAGCTAGCAAACATTTCCAACTTGCCAATAAACAAATTCAAATAGTTTGGTTAAAGGAAGGGGAGCAGGGATCAGTAGGAACCCTGAAAATTTCCTATTTCACTTTATGTACACTAGTTTGTCTTGTTTTAAATATCTTATTTATTTTTCTCTCCGCTTGGCTTAAACCAAAACAAAGACTGTATAACCTTTAATACCTGTTAGTCCATTTATTAATATAACTGCTCCATCTATAACCATTTTTCTAATGCAGACATGCCCTGATAGCTTATCTCAGTCCACAAGCCAGACGACAAAGGCCTACTGACCTGCTGGCTAGGAGAAGTGGAAAGCAGGAAATGAGAAGGCTTGGTTAATCCCCAGATAACTGATCAGTGTATTCTGTCAAGTGTGAGCTGAGCTGGGGAAATGCTGCTTAAAAAAAGAAAGACAGAAAATCAAAGAGGATATGACCAGAGCCACAATTTATTTTAACCCTTTCATTGCATTGACTTCAAGTTTTTTTTTTTTTCAAAATGTGTCAAAGAGTCACAAAAAATAAAAAGTTGATATTTTTACATTTAATAATAACATTTTGGACTGCTTTGTATATAAATGATATTATTTTTATTTAAAACTTTTGTTATATGGTAATAAATTTACTATTATATTAAATTTTAGCAAAAAATGCTCAAAACATACTAAGTGACATCAATTAGCTTTAAGTATATAGATAAATTAGAATCTAATGGTCAAATCCTCATATCTGAAGGTTGTCCTCTCCTACTGGCACACACTGTACCATATGCTCCAATGTCTTTCAATCTTAGACTTTCAAAAAGTTCTAATAAAAATTGTCTGCAGTAGAGGGGAAAAGGTTTTTTTGAGCTCGTGGGGTAAACTCAAACGCCAGTCAGCAGATGGAAATATTCATTTAGATATATCTGAACATCTCAGCAAAATGGTTAAAATAAGGTTAATTTTTGTCAAAAAGAGTCTCCATCATATTCGGGCACTAATATAGTATATGTAAATGTTAATATCTTTTGAAGTAAAACCTTCTTCTTTAAAATCCTTCATCCTCTATCCTTTTTCAGAATGGGTTTTAATTTCTGGATTTTGTTTTACTGTTCTGGCTCATCTTTTTTTTTCTAAATCGGAGGTATAATTTATACACAATAAAATTAACCTATTTACAATATCAATTAGTTTGACCAATACTGTGTTTGACAGACACGTTGTATAACCACCACCTCAACCAAGACAGGAAGGAACATTTCCATTACTACCAGAAGACTAGCTTCTTTAAGACTGATGAGTCTGCTGAGCTGCACGAGCTTCTGTGCCAGTGAATGCTACAAGAACAACTTTCTAATTTAACTTCTTTCCTCCATTTTAACAGAGAAGAGAATGTGGAGAGAAACGACTCAGCAAGCTGTGACACTTCCCTTTCCTCGCTACTGCAGGAGACTGCTGCAGACACCTGAATGCTCGTTAAAACCAAACCATTTGCTAGATGAAACCTCTAGGATGAGGCTTCATATGGTCTCCTAAAATTCCCAGAATACAGGTATCAGTTACAGTGGTAACAGTTACGAAGATAAATAAAAACAGTTTCAAATTAGTTTTATGGTACGCTTTCCACAAATCATGCACTAACAAACATGTAATGAGCTTCTATGAGGTATATCACACATTGTTCTGGGGACAGACACTGAGGATTCAGGAGAGGGAAAAACCAGATAAAGTCCCACTCTAGGCATGGCTTAATGGAGGGATTGACCCTTACACCAACCCCTCCATCACTCAAATGGGAAGTGCTTTAATTAAAAAAAAAAAGTCATGAGCAACAAAATCTGCCACTCAGGAAGCACACAATCTCAAGCAGGTAACATATTTTACACTATATTTAGTCTCTGGGTATTCTAGTCCTTAAAATCAGCAGTCTTCTCAAAAGCACCTGGGGATGGCAGGAAAACATGCGCTCTACTTGAATGCTTCATTCAGACAGAGAAGGGTCTAAATAAATAAGCTTGCTAAATCCAGACACCAATTTCTCTACCCACAGGAACAATGCAGATCCCCAAGTGTATAGCTCTCTCAGCTAAGGCTGAGCTGGGTTCATGGTAACTCCTGAAAGTTCTGCTACCTTCTTTATCTGTATTATAGTAGACTCTCAGTTAACCAGCACCTATGGGGAATGGCAGATGCTAGATAAATGTAAGTATTCTTTCTGTTAACCACAACTCAAGCAACTAACCAGAACTCAAGTAACTGGCAAAAAATGTTTTTGCCGGTTTCTTGAGATTTTGTCAGTTGCTTGAGTTAGTTTCGGTTAACCGAGAGTCTACTGTACTTTTAAAATTTTATTATGAAACATTTCACAGGTAAGAAGGTATAAAATAATATAACTCTGTACCAAACATATTTTAGGAAAATAAAGATTATTTTCTTAAAAAAAATTAAGAAATAAAACACTGAAGAAACTGCCTGTACACACCTCGTAAATAGGTCTCTCTTACTTCTCAGAGGTAACCCTGAATTTACTGTTGCTCAATCCCAGGCAGACCTCTATGCATGGGACAGATACATGGATATATATATAAGGTATTGTTTTGGTGTTTTTGCACTTTACATAAATGACATCATACTCTTTGGGTTCTTCTGCAATCTGTTTTGTTTATTCAACAGTATGCCTGCATGATTTATCCATGCTTAGTTCATTCATTCTAAATGATATTATACCTAATATCTCTATGTACAATATACCACAATTTATTTGTTCACAAATTTTACTGCTGATAGACATTTGGGTCATTTCTAGTGTTTCACTGTTACAACAAAGGCTGCTAATAAGCATTCCTATTCCTGTTCATACAAGTTTGTCTAAGTCACATAAAAATCTTCTATTCAAGTTATCTAATTACTCTGAATGTTTGGTGCTGTAGCTAAATGTTCAAACTTATTAGTATAACATTGTTCACATGTCCTTTAAATATATTGTTAATGCCTGCAGGATCTACAGTGTTGTGCCAATTTTATTCTTCCTATTGGTAACTTGCTGGCATTTCCTTTCTTTTCTTCATCATCTTTACAGAAACTTAGTTTTAGTAGTCACTTCAAAGGGGCAACGTTTTTGTTTGTTTTTCTTCTTAATACTTAATGAAGTTCCCTTTGAAAAAGCCAAACCTGTCTGAGAAATGTGGAGGAAAACGAGGAAAGAATGTTCACTTTTGTTTGTTTTCCCTCAAGCTGTAAGTCTGAAAGCAGGTGGAGTATAGGGAGCTGATGAGGAGGCAGGGAAGGTGTGATACTCGAAAGGAAATCAAAGGGATAAAATCTGAAAAAGACAAAGGAACAACTTTTGACATTGTTGTCTTTAATGTATATTTCCTTATTAATCTAATAATTTGAGCTCTTATCATCATTGTTCCCTTACTTTTTTTGCATTTAAATTCTTTTTAAATTTCTTTATGTAAATACTTGGGCCATTGATTTTATTCAGGCTTTATTATTTTCCTATGTATATTTAAGGCTAAAGTTTTACCTCTAAGCCTAGCTTTAACTATAACCTATAATTGTGATGTAATAATTTCATAATCATTCACTGCAACTAAATTAACACAAAATTAAAAACTGGTTAACCATGTATGGAATTTGAATAATAATGTATTGATGCTAATTCTGACATTTGATTGTTGAATTCTGGGTTATATAAGAAGGTATCTTGTTAGTAAGAAAGAAACATTCAAGTATCAGGGGTTCCTGGGACATCATATGGTGACTTATTCTCAAATGAGTAAATTCTTCATACTGTACTTGCAATTTTTCTGTATGACTGGGATTGGTTAGATGAAAGAACAGGAAATAAACTTTAGTTCCAATTTATAGGCACATATAGGTACATAATCATAGGCATTGGTCACTAAAAACCATCCTCACAAATTATTAGACTTAAAGCTGGGTATCGTAAGTGATAATAAAATGACAAGAAATTGTAAGGACAAATGTGTGTTATTGTCAGTCAGTTAATTACTTTCAGAAACTGAGTCTATGATAAAGATGGCATTTTAAAATAGTGGGGAAAGATATTTTATCATTTAATAGTTCTGTTGAGACTACAAGGATGTCACCTGGAAAAAACTAAATTGCATCCATACCTTATACCTTATACCAAAATAAGTTTTTAAAAAAATAGGACAAAGGTTGAAATGTGAAAATAAAATCATAATGAGAAAAATACCAATTAAAGCTACATCAAGAATATATTATTCAGATTGGCAAATACCAAAGTTCTTAACACTCTGCTCAATGGGCTATGAGAAAACAGACTCTCATGTACTTCTTACATAAATATAAATTGATAAAACCCTTATGGAGGGCAAGTGGGCAATGCATATCAAAATTAAAAATATATTCACCTGTTTCCCCAGCAATACCACTGACTGCAATTTATTCTAAATGAGTATATGCATATATACAAAATAACATGAACAAGTGTATTTAATATGAACACTACCCATTAATAGGGAATTAATTAAATAAATTATGAAACAACCACACAATGGAATGCCATGCAGCTGTATAAATTTTTAAGGGGGAGAGGAGGGGAGAAAATTTTCTAAGTACTGATATGGAAAGATCTCTAACATACATTCTTAAGAACAAGCTATAGAACAGTGTATAGATTTTGATAGCTGTTATATTTGTTTATAAGACATCTTGGTAGAATACAAATGGAATGTAATAACAGCAATTATCTGCATGGGGTACGGTGTAAAGAAAAGAACTTGGGCAAACAAAAGCCCAAGAATGGGAGATAGACTTTTCAGTACATTTTTTAATACTTTCTGATTTTTGAATCCTGTAAATGTTATTAACTTATTCAGACAATTTTTTAAGTCACAGATTGTAGTTTACCATGACTTTACTTTCTCTCTTGCTCTCTCTTTTTCCTTCCACACCGGCATGTCTCAGAGGTTTTCATTTTTATTCTGCTAGCCTTTCCTGGATGATAGACAGGGTCTGACTAACAGAGTTAGCACAGGCACCAACCAGACTGTCAAGAGAATAAAATGAACAGGAACAAGTCTATCTAATTACAGCTGGCTGTGCCAACAATCAGGTACCCAACCTTCCACACTTAAGACTTCTAAGACTGTCTTAGAAGTCATACATGTTCTCAACTGCTTGTAGAAGAAAGTCATATACTCCTTTGCGCCCCGCCCCACCCCCGAGTCTATGTCATACCATCCTTGTAACAGGCCACCTCACCTCAAAAATGGTGAATTTAAAGAGCCTTTAAATACAAAATTTAGTCTCTTTAAATATGAGATATAAAGTCTCTGATTGAATATAAGATGTTCTACTAAATGCTACCTTATAAAACCAGCCCTGAAATGAAAATACAGTACCACCAACTCCTATTCTTCCTGTGACATATCGTTGAGGTTGTCTATATACTTAAAAAGCAAAGCAGGATGTCATTAATAAGATATAATTGAAACCTCTCCTCAAAGAAGGGAATGACTATTTTTTATAACATGTTTTCTCTATGTTTGCTATTTCCATAAACTCCTCTTTGATTACAGATTATGTTTTTCCAAGAAGACTATCTGGCAGCAAGCTACTGACAAAGTATTGATGGCACTCCTCCTTACACACAGCCTTATTAGCATTTCTATTGCTGTACTACACACACTGGTATTATAAATCACACACTCAGCGTCATGAGCAATAACCAAACAGTTACCTAACAACTAAAGGTATTACAAATGCATTGAACTAATCTTTGAATATATGCTCTGATAATTAAATTCCATCATGGATAGTTTCTACCTAAAGGCAGCAACACTGAAATCAAGTGCCATCCACAGCACCCTCACATTTGCCATGAAATGTCACTTGTATTATATAGTTCACATCCAATTACTGAACACAACCAGCCACAGCATCTATTACTTACATTAAAACAAGCAGAACCCAGCAGAGAGGATGTCAGAAGCCATCATGTGTCTTAAATGGATTTCTCACCTTTCAACTATCAAGGGGTCCTCTTTCCCAGAACATCTCACTAAGGGATTTGGCCTTTTAACAAAGAGAGCTACTCAAGTTGAAAGAAACATTCAAAAGGCAGGATATGTTGCAAAGCTCAGCTCAGAGCTGGAGACATCTGCCCCTTGTGTTAAAATACAAAATAGTAAAACACTCTTTATATGAAAAATAAATACACATTAAAAAGGAGCTTTTGTAAAGGCTCCTAACAAAGACACAAGTTACATGAATGCCTACAGAGTACCTTGTTTTTGCCGGAGCCCCACCTAAATTAGGGAACCCTGCTGGCCAAAAGATCTATTAATTTCCAGTTTTTAAAAATAAAGAATTCTTTCCTGAAGTCCTTGCTTGGATGCACCAACCTATGTTCCTCTGTGTTGCTGTTATTCATACACAGTCACCAGAACTAGTACAAGCTAAATTCCACAGATTTGTAGAAAGACACATTCCAGCTCTCCACTATTCACCAGTGATGATCTTTAAAACACGGATTAAGATAACTTCCCTAATTCTCTAAATTCAGAAAAGCTTTTACTGTCAAAAGGAAATACTAATAGCTGACTCTTCGCAATTAACACGTAATAGAGCCACCACTCACCTATGAATAACATTACCATATTCTATAATATGAGAGAGAAAATCACTCTAGAGGGAGTTGTAGGAAATCACTTTCTAGCTCTATCAATGTTATGTCAGATAGACTAACAAGAGAAACTGTCAGAGCTCTCTAATTGGCAGTAAATAATTATTGAGACAGAAAATGAAAACAATGCCCAAGAAAATTTAATCTGATCACACAGAAGAGAAGATAGTGGAATCAACTGCCTGGGTAATTTGTAGAGGCTACAGATGCTTCGCATGTATATGGAAATCAATACGTGGTAAACTATATCTCAAATCAGGTTCTAGAACAAAGAATGATTCTTTAACCTTTGCTAAGATGTTCTCTCACAAGAAAACGTTGTGTGCCATGCAAACTATTGCATAAAATGTCTGAGCATGCAGAGGCTCCCAGTTTCAAAGCCGCTGAACTGAGCATTGCACTGCAACATTTGTTTATGTGCTGCCTGCATCCTCACCCAGCACCCCAAGAGAACCTAAGGCCAGCAAGGGCAGCAATAACATCAGTTTTGTTCCCAGCTATTCCCAGGAGCTAAAACAATGCCTTTGGCTCATAGCAGACAGTCAAGCAATAGAAACAAATGAGTGACTCAATAAATGGCAATTAAAACACAAAAATATGATTAACTACCTCAAGCAACAAAACATTAAAATGCCCTAAAGAGACAATTCACAATCCAAAATTGGAAAATCTTCACCTGGCCCTAACTCAGTGAATAATATGATGCTCCTGCATATTAACTAAAGCTGGCCCCCTCGCCCGTCCACCCATTTGTTATGATACATGAGGCGGCAGAAAAAGTCTTCTAGTGTTAACCTAACCCTCTAAGCAAATCATACTATGGGTAGATTACCCCTAGGTAGTTCATTAAACACATGCTAGCACCAATAAAGTTAGTTTTAAATAAACCAGTAATTTAAATCATAGTTTCTAAACAAAAGAACTGAATTTTAAGTTTTTCCATTTGGGTGCACTGTGTGTAAATCTCTATGGTACCAAAAACCCTGATTCGGCTATTGTGTAGAAATTCATTACTGTGCCTATTTAACAGAAGCAAAGATATAGCCACTGTCTTTCACTATAATCTTGAGAAGGTTATGACACCTTACCGAGTTGTACAGTACTACCAATATAAGTGCACAGTGGCAAGTTCGCGAACTTAACTGTCAGATTTTCGGTACAACAGCAGCTCTGACGGCCATTCCAGCCCAAGAGTTCCAAAACTGCTTTGTAGGGTGGACTAGGTGCTGGCATAGCTTCCCAAAGAGGGTACTTCGAAGGTGACCATAATGATACTCAGCAATGAGCTATGTAACACTTTTTCTAGGATGAGTTCACAATCTTAACTGTCAGACTTCATATTTATTTAAATTTTTAAGAAACTGTCAAACTGTTCAAGCGGTTTTATCACTTTCATTCCCGCCAGCGAAGTACGAAGAGTTAGTCCCTCACCAGCACGGTCATCCTTACCGACAACCCTTTCCAACTCAGCCCCTCTAGTGGCTGGGCAGGACTCTCACTGCAGCTTCAGTTTGCGTTTTCCTCATGACTAAATGAAATTGAGCATTTTTTCATGGGCATATCCACCATATGCATATCTCCTTTTGTAAACTATCTCTGTTCAAGTATGCCCATTTCTAAAAAGTGAGTTGTCTTTTTAATTACTTATTTTTTTCAGTTAAAGTTGATACTCAGTATTATTTTACATTAATTTCAGGAGTACGAGTTGTAGTAGCATAGCAGTTACGAGTTGTCTTATTGCTGAGTTGTAGTAGTTTTGTTTGAGGTATTTTTTTAAATGTATTCTGAATTCAATTCCTTCTTCCAATGTGTTGTAGGCAATTTCTCCCAGGCTGAGGCTTCTCTAGGAATATTCTTAGCAATGTCTTTTAATGAATTTCATTTTTTTCCCTTACAGTAAGTACTTTCTGTCTCTTCTTTAAGAAATCTTCATATCAAAAGGCAACCTGAAGAGGCTCCCCACTAGCCATGTGGAGCAATCTGAGCTTCAATAAGGATTAAGAATTGCAATGATTTGAAACCCATCAAATGTGTTTAAGGGTACCCAATGAATTATTTGAAAATGGAGTAAATAAAGAGAAAGAATTAAGCCTTTATCCTGCTTTTCCTACATAAACTGTACAAATGGGCAACCAAACAGTAGATGCCAGGAAGCACTGCCACATAACGTTATTCTAGCTAAGAAATCAAAGTGAAATTAGAGTCTCATAAACTTCCAGCTCCCAAGGAATTAACAGACTCGGTAGTAATACCAAAAAAGAACAAAAACTAGACATAATGTGGCTCTTGATATAAGTATAACACACGATCTGTAATCTTGCCCAAATGGATCAGACTGAAGTCTGATCAAACCTCTGTACCCAGCTACTAATGTGCAGGAAACAGAAGACAGAGGTGCATCTTTAACTGCATTGTGCAATCAAAAACATCCAGACTGTGGGAAGACTTCTAGGTCAAATGGCTTGCATTTTTCAATGAATAAAGTATTAAGAAAAGAAAGGGATGAAGGTGTAAAACCTATAGATTATAACAGAGTTAAAAGATATAACATAAACAAAATGATAGTGTCCAGGAAGTGACACCTGGGAGGTAAAACTATAAAAGAACCTAAAGAAATGACTACTTTAAAAGTCAGGGCAGTAGTTAATTTTGTAGAGAAGGAAGGGGCTGTCATTGCAGAGAAACTGGGAGATGGCTGCAAAGTCCTATTTCTTGACCTGAAAGGTTGTTACAAATTACACAACTTATTAAGCTTTACATATGTTTTGTGAGGTTGTTTGTATGTGTGCTGTACAATAATGAGATTTTTTTTATTAAAAAGGAAAACACTAATAACATACCTTACCTACACTCTGCATAAGAAAAGGTACCACCTAAAGCTCAGGTAAGCAGACAAAGAAACTCAGGAGAAGGGGAGAACACCTACAGGACAGGTCTTGTCATGATAAAGGTCAATGAATCTCATGCCTCAGACAGATTTCAGCTGGAAACCAGATGCCACAGATGCACTATACACAACAGATCAAAGACATACTTTACCAATATTCACAAATTTATGCATTTCATAATTATGTGGTTTCCAATTAAAAGATAAAATAGAAACCAAACCAAAAGAACTAAATTAGAAAAATGTATGTAAGAAAATACACAGGCTATAAGAAAGCAGCTGGAATTGTCATGGGATTCTACAAAAGCAATGAATAGCTGCTTAGCACATACTAAACAATCTCTTCCCAGTCAGGATTGATCAGAATGACATCCTCAAAGTAAGAATACAGGCTAGGAAACTAAAACTTAAGGACAAGTTTGAAATATAAACAAGTAAAACAAACCTTATGGGAAAACTAGCATTAAATTATTTTATTATACTCATAACAACTGCCACAGCTTCTGATAATGGAATAAACCCCCTCCCAGTCCCTGGGTCTCAAAAACCTTACAGGATTCCTCATCTCACATCTAACAGAGTCAATGATCAGGAAATCCTGGACATTCTATCTTCAGTGTCTTACTCAATTGTCCTCTACAGACTTCTTTACAAGAAAAAAGCACAAGCTTTTAACCAGATGACTCATATATGTGTTGAGAACCACTGATTATCCTAAGTTGAAAAGTATAAATTATTAAACAGGAAAGTAATCTACTACTTCCCTCAAAATCTTTTTTTTTTTTTTAAATAACAGTTCACTAAAAAGTTATAACAGGTTTTCTTGCACCCAGAGTAATTTAGTCAAATGCCATGATTATCACCCTCAGTCCTGGTGTCAGACTCAGCTGCAAATGCCCCAAAGTGAATGTGTTAAATTAGAGACCAAGATTCAAAATCTGACTGTCAATAATATACTATATATATGACATTAGAAAGATGACAATTTCTCTGAGCCTCCATTTGAAATCTGCAAACAGAATTCCCTCTACCTACCCCTAGAAGGAAACACTACAAGGAGTCCTCAGAGCACATAACATATACTTCAAATTATTCCATGGAATTCTGTTCACTACCTACAATATAGATTGACAGACAGCAAGGACTTTTTTTTTTTTTTTTTGGCTGCACAACAGATAAATGTTGTTAACTTCAAGTTTCTCCCTTCCCCTTCAACTCACTAACAGCATCCATCTGAGCTATTTTAGGCGCTTCTTAATGAGTTCTATCTCTAATCTAATTTTCTTAAAGCATTGTTCTGATCATGCACTCACTCATCTGCTGAAAAACCATTCATGCTTCCCCAATGACTAACAGATAAAACCCAGTTTCTCAGCATAGCCTTCAGAATTAGGTATATCTTTCCAGCCCTATCTCAGACCACACCCTTCACCAAACCAAGCTAGACTCCCATTTTCAGCAAAAATATTCTGCCTCTACCCTTTGTCTAAAAAGCTCTTTTCTGTTCTCCAGTCAAAATTCTTCTAACCCTTTGAAACCCAGCTCACAAGCCACCACTTTGGGGCACCCTCACCCAAGTTCTACCCTTGGAAAGCACTCTCATGCTTTTCCACGCCCCAACCACCTGTAGTATGTGGTGATTCCTGACATGCATGTTTCAGCTCTCCTACTTGTCTTGAACCACTTGAGTGCAGAGGCCATGTTTCAGTCACATTTTTACATTTAACAAATATTTATTAAGCTCCTTCTATATGCCAGGCACTGTATAGCCCTGGAGCAATAGCAATAAACAAAATGAGCAAACAAACATCCCAATATCCCCACAGAGCTGGCCATTTTTGAAGGGGAGATTAATTCCTATCTCCTTCATAAGGACTTAGTGTTATACACACAGTATTTATTTAATCAATGTTGGCTTGAATGAATTGTAGAGAAACATTAAAAAAAAAAAAAAAACCAATTAACACATTGGGGTAATTTAAAATAACTGAAAAACTACAACTTGCACATCTGGCATATTCGAGTATGTCTCTTTTCCAGAAACATGTCTACCTCTTTTAAATTCATCAAAAGTCCCTAAAAGGTACCTGGGCTAGACAAGTCCCCAGGTCCACCCTTCTTATTCACCCTTCTAAGGGCAGTTGCCCTGCCTGGTCTCTTTGGATGGCTATGCTTTGTTTTATGTCTCTGGCCTAGAGCCTACAACTGACCATTAAGTGGTGTGACTACAATCCAAAAGACAGACAATTCCTGAGCAACCAACAACATACACCATCCAGGACGTGCCAAATTCCCTCGGCAACTCCAAATGGTAACTAAGTAACATCAGTTAAAGTAGAGCTCAAGATGCCATAGGTAGAGACAGACAGGCCTTTAATACCTTTTCCAAACAAACTTTTTATAAATAGAGATACAAATCATCTCTCAATTGTAAACAGAAGCCCAGACCTTCTCTCATAGAGCCTTTCTTTGACCATCTTCCATACTGATCACCAAAATGGACACTTCAGAACGTGACTTAAGAAACCACCACTACCAGAAAGCAAAAAAAAGAAAGAAAGAAAAAAGAAAAAATTAAGCTATTTTAGAGTTCCCTGATGGTTTAGTGGCTTAAGGCTTCAGCGCTGGCGCTGTCAGCGCTGCGGCCTGGGTTCGATTCCCGGTCAGGGAGCTACCCACATACCAAAAAGCCAAAAAAATAAAAAAAAAGAAAAAAAAAAGAAACCACCACTGCACCAGACTAAAACCAAATAATTAGTTTCCTAAATCATAAATATTCATTAACATTTTCATTCATTCACTCATTCATTCAATGACAGTTTATTAGTCACAGAATAATACAGATGAGGTGTTTGGTCTCAGAGTTTTGTTCTATTGGAAAAGGAAAACAAGTAAACAAACCAACAAGATCATTTCAGATGATAATCAATGTCATAAAACAATAAAGACATTAAAACTGGGCAACATCCCAGAAAATGAAGAAGGAAAAGGAATGAGGCCATGGACAGGGTGGTCAGAACAACCTTTTGGAATCAGTGACAGTTGAGACCTGAAGGAAGCAGAGCCAGTTACTGAGATACACAGAATTAATCCATCAAATCAAGAAACAGCCTACAAACCACACCGAACGGGAGTGGGGACTGCAGAGAACATTAGACAGGTTTAAACCACACTTGTTCCCTCAAGAAGTTTAAAAATCCATTTAGGAAGGTAAATGAACTCATGGAACAAATTTCATGAACCTGACAGAATTAAATAGGAAGCCAGAGAAGCCCTGAGGACAGCCGGGGTAAGGGGAACCGCTTTGCAATCTCAGGTCACGTTCACGCAAAGGCCCAGCTAGCCTATTTGGTGTTCTGATTCTGGAGAAAATACAGAGACCTTGCCTTTAAGCATTCCAAGGTGAAACCTGCAATTTTTCTAATCTTAGTTAGTTCACATTTCGAAAGGCAATATGAAGGCGATGCTTCTAGGCAGGAGGGTAAGCACACTGGTAATTTGCTAATGTGGAAAACCAAGCCCTCAAATTGCGTTTCCTCCACTTTACTACAAAGTGACTTAAGTTTCCACTCCTGCAGCCTCCTCAGCCCTGCTGATTCACAGCTGCTGCTGCTTCCCCCTCCCACTGACCATGTGCCTGGTCTTACCCAGAATCCTCTAGCAACTTCTTTTTTTAGAAATAGCTGAAGAACTGCCAAGTAGAAAGAGTTGCCAACCAATTATTCTCCAAACTATCTGGCCACAACTGTACCATTCTGTCAGTGTCTGGGGCAACTGAGAGGCATCCAGCTATTTTAGATGTTAAGAACCAAGTAAGAACTTCCCAAATGTTTGTTCGCTATAAAGGAGAAAGCCAGTGGATCTCTTCTAACTGACCCTGAAGAGAGGACTGCAAGAGATTCCTGTGGGGTTGCCATCAGATCCACTACGTCTTGTACCAGCTCCCACAGGGCAACAAGACAGTAGAGATCAAGCCACCTATGCTGGCAGATAAGGCAAGTTTTTCTCTATGAAAAACTTGGTAGTGTGAAGAGGCTTTTCTAAGATAAAATAAGAGGCAAAGGTTTATATTCTTCAAATGGACTGGTCAACAGAAAGAGGATGTGAAAGCAAGAAAAATCCTGACCCTCCCAGCAACCAATGACCATGTGTGACCAAGGTATGTTTTCTCACCAACAGTGGATGGCAACCATCCATCAGCGCTACCCTCTCTGATTAAAAAGAAAATAAAATGCCTACTGCCTGTTTTAGATGAAAAGCCAAAGACAACCATCTATTTTCAATGCCAACATACACCAATTAAAGGACCCTACCCACCATCCTCCCACATTCCAAATCCAGCCATTGTGACTAAAAATCATCCATCTGATGAGAACTACAGTTAGTGGTTCATAGTTTCTCCATTCAGAACCCACTTCCCTCTTCCTTCCACTGCCCCATATCTGTAAAATCTACCTCAAACCCCCAGTTCATTAAGATGTCTTAACCTTAACCGACAGGCCAGTGCCATCATTCTGTGCCTCTGCTGTATGTACACCTACCATGGCAAACACACTGCTTTCCAGCTACTGAAAAGACATCTACTGATGTCCTTCCTGCACTTCCCACAAGCACTTGTATGTGCTGAGAGTAAGAATTCAGGTTTTCTCTACCATCCTTTTCTTAATCCCTTACTCTAAATGTGCTTGGCACCAAATGCTACATAATAAGATGGTTTAACACACTGTCTTAACACACTGGGAGGAAACAAAGACTTTCATAGTAGGAAAAGTTATTACAATGCAATATGAAGTATTATGTTCATAGTGAAGACATTTGACCATACTTCTCCTTCTCAATTAGATAGGACAATGAAACTAAGATTTGAAAACATAAAATTCAACTAAATCACAGACCACTACATTCCTTATAAACTTGTCTTTTAAAATCCTCCCTGTATGCATTTACACACAACATACAGAAGAAGCTCATGCCTATTCTGAACCAGTAAAAATGGTACCTTTTAAAAGTCATCTTTGCAAAGGGTTCCACTTCCACATCTTATTCCAGGAGAATCAAGTGTAATCCTATTCTGCATGAAGATAATACATGTCTGGTTTAAGACAAGGTTTTAGTTACAACTGTAACCAAATTCACAAATTTAGTTCTAAGTTATAAAAATATAAATAAATTCAAAATCTGTTGAAAATGTTCTTTTCTATGAAAGATAACCATATGATCTCTTACGTTATTTGACTCTGCTTTGGCATTCTTAATATGTTTTTCCATCTGAGATATGCATAGTTCTCCTAATCCCCAGAAATGGCTGCAGCCCCTGGAGTCATTACTACTCAGGGACTGGGCTGTGTTTGTGGATCTGATTCTCTGCTGACTGGTGCTGACTAAGGTTTCAATATGGCAGAGACTGCTGGTTGCCTAAATCAATTTCCATTCTCCTTAATAACAGAGCCCCTGTATTACTGGAGCACAGCCAAAACCAACTGCAGCTCCCTGGAAGACCTATGTAAATAGAAGTTAAGTAGGACTATTACCAAAGCTCTGGAATGGGCCTACCTTAGCTTTTGCCTGTGTGCCCTCCTCCTCCAGCTGTCTGGCTGTTGTAAAGAACCAGTTTACCCAATCCAATGCAGAGTGCTACGTTTACAAAACACAATTAAAATGCTGCGGTAATGTCAAATGTCTATTTGACTGTTACTTTCAGTTTCTATCCTTATTCATGGAGTAGTAGTAACAAACCATTCACTCCATGGGCTGCAATTTGAATAACACTGTCCTAGAGCATAGATCTTGACAGCTGTAGATACAATGGCCATTTGTGACCATGAAGAGACCTTGAGAATGAAAACCTTCACTCAGAGTAATAGAGCAGACAGTAGGAAACCAGAACCTGAGGACCATGGTTACCACCCAACATAGATGGCACACCCTGGAAAATACCTTGTTTGATATGAAAATACAGACTTTTTACCACTGTGATTTGGGTTTTTATTAAATACAGCCAATCCTAGTAACTCCTACATTTGTGGATCACTGTGAAATTTTCGAAGCACTATATTACCTCTTTTTATTCTCACATAAGAGTAACTGTGAAGTAAGCAGAACAAGTATTCTTAATTTGACAGATATGGAAACTAATGTACTAAAAGACTGAATAGCTTGCCTAAAATAACGCAGCACTGATAGAACTGAAAACAGAAGCCAAATGTCTAATGTTTCCATAAGAGCAATCTACCTCTCAGTGAAGTGAAATTCTTAATCATGATCACAAATAAAATAAAATAGAAATGATCAGTGGTATACTCACAACAAATGACATAAAAGTATGTATGCCACTGGGTAGAAAAATATAACAAAAACACCATGGTCAACTAGTGAAGACAAAATTAGATTTAATGGCTGAGGTCAAAGAGTACTGCATTTTATGGTAGTGACAACGCATTTGTGAAAAGGAGACAGAAGGGCAGAAATAAAGACAATTTTATAATAATTCAGCCAGCAAGGAAGCAACTGAACTAAGCAAATAATACATATCACATTAGTTTAGGTTATGACATAAACTCTCAAAATCCTAGCCTGAAATAAAACTTGAAACACTAATATCCTACCAGGATATGAACAGAGTTTGTCCATGAGTAGTAATGTTTATTAAAAACCGTTTGGGTAATAACGTCATGGTAGCAATAATATAACGTCTTTTACCATAAATAAGATTTCTGAGAACCACTGTCAATCATGTGACTTCTGTTACAACCTTTATTTCGATGGTGAGAAAGGTTGGCACAGAGCAATCCCCACTCACTTCCCAGGATGCCCTTGCGAGCAAATGTGTATTATTTAAAAGCTGATGATTAACAGCCATGTCATCTGTGACTGTGAACTAATTTTTATTTGTGTAAATTTTCTTTGCCTATGTGGGTTTCAAAAATTTTATGTCATCAACAACAAATGCTAAATTGTTTCCCATATCAACATGTAGCTGTTAAATACTAAATTAATAGAAAAGTCATACTTTTCACCAAATGCAGATTTAAAAAGCTCTTCTGCTGCTTTGAATATTTTGTTACAATTTTTTGTCAAAATAAAAAAACATCCACAAGAATTATTAGGACTTGAACTTTAGTGTATTTTAATATGCACATTTAGCCTTTCAACTTTTCTCTCCAGATATAAGCTAAATGCCAAAGGAAAAAAAAACTGGAAAAAACAAACAAACAAACAAACAAACATTATTTAATTGCTTCCAGTATCTAAATACATTGTTAAACTCCTCAAGGATCATTAGCGAGGATGAGTTATTACAAGAAATACCTGTTAGTACACTATACAAAAAAAGGCATTGCAGACTGGGGTGGGAGGTTATACATAGGCATTGCTGTAAATATAGATACACACAATATTCATCAGCTCAAAATAATACAGCAAAGAAAAAAGCAATTCCCTACTAACTGTAAACCACACTCAACCCTTGTGGCATAAGGCCATAGGGAAGAAGGAAAGCAAGCTCTGGTGTGACCCCTTTAATGAGGGAATAATCCTCAGAAGTATATACTAGCTCAGGGATCAGCAAACTACAGGCCTACAGGCTATATTCAGCCCACCGCCTATCTCTATAGTTTCACTGGAACACAACCACATTGTCACACACTGTCTATGACCGAGATGAGTAGTTGCCACAGAGAAGAAATGAAAACATTACTATCTGGCCCTTTAGAGAAAAAGCATGCCACCACTGGGTGCAAAAAGCATCTGTCAGTAAGTAATAATGTTACTAATCAACCACCTGAGCAGGAACACAAAATAAGGTGGCCCTTCTCCGAAAATTGGTTGGAATGAGCCTTTTGTTTCATAAACATCTTGGTGTATATGTATACAAAGTTTTTGTCCATGAGATATAAGAGGTGTCTAGAAAAATATTTACCCAAGAACAAAATGTGTCCAACCAGTATGCCAAACAAAACTAGTCTATGATTTAGAAATCTAGTGAAATGCACTGAAATTTTATCTCCCTGATGGAGAAAACCCAATTTGAATAAGAAAACAAATTTCTCTAATGAATTAACTTCAGCGATTTATGGTATATGGTATGATGTATCTTTGGAAGCAATGCTGACACAGAGTATGTGACAGTGTTCAAATACGACCTGAGAGAAATTTCAAGTTCAACACTCCTAAAGGTCAAAATCATTATTAAACATAACATATGTCCATGGCATGCATATTAGTTCAAAGGAGCAGTTACCTGGTTTCACCTCACTGCATCTGTTAGTAGTTAAAATAGTCAGTGTTTAACCATTTACTTTGTACTAATCCTAATTTTTAAATAGGCATTTGAATTTACAAAAAAATCATGTTGCTCCTTGTTAAATAAGATCTCCAAAATAATAATCCAAACAGTAATAAGCCAATGGAAACACAATATATATAAGACTAGGAAACTGGATAAGAATAAAAATCAGCTTGTTAACATTCCATAACTCTAAAAAAAAATTCCATAACTGAAATATACAAAGGCATCTGCCCTGCAATAGCACTGTTATATGGTTGCTGTCACAGGAAAGGAGTGATCTCTGCAACACAGATGTTCTCAGATTCTAAGCGGTGTTATACATTGAAGAGCACAAGCGGAGACCTGATAAGATCTGAACAATCAGGGCTGTAAAGCAAGAGAGTGTCACTGTAACTTTATAAACATTTCACTGGATTTTTTAAATGATCAATCCTGTTGGCAGTTTTCCAGTCCATTTTCTGAAAGATGCCATTCCTCTGCTCAACTCACTGTCTAATAATACTAATTCAGCAGTCACTGTAAGGTTAATTATACTTCTTCAAGAAACAGGAAAAAGGTGTCATTTCATCCAAGCAGGAAATAAGAGCAAAGGCTGTCTAGGTCTCAGTCCTTCTACCTTTCTCCCCAAAATATAAAAGGGCAATGTGTCTCTTTCTTCCAGACAAAGCAGTATGTCCAGAAGAATTCCAACTGCACTGAAGGCAGCTTAACAAAACAAGTTGAAAACCTTCAATTGTGTTCTCCAGACTGTTGTGACAGGATCCAAGTATATATTCTGAAGATTTCCTCACTGGGATTATAAATTGTACAGTGAATCAGCCTGCTGTAATGCCACCTCCCTTTTGCTCCTGAACAAATCACCCACCACCCATGTCCTTTACTTACTCATTCAACCAAAATGAACTAGGAGCAGGAAGTAGGAGCTGTGAATCTGGTCAGGAAAACAGCAAACAAATGACACACAGTATACAGCAAAAAGCAGCACAACAAAAGATCAGGCCAGATGGAAACGTGGCACAGAAGAGAAAATAATCACTATCTGAAAGAAGACCCGCTACAGCAAGTGACAGGTGGAACTTGAAAGGCATTCCCAGACCTCAGCATATACAAAATCATGGAGCTGGGTCTGGGCTGGGCTGGGCTGCAAAGTTCTGAAGCAGCATGTTTCTTTCCAGAGATTCTTTCACGCTAGAACCCATCGTGAGCTCTGCTTGTCCTGGGTGAGCTCTCCCTCCAGAGCCTCTCCATGGCAGCTGTGCACCCAATGGGGCTGGATTCCACACATGGAAGCCACTTCCAAGGCTCTGGAATCAACTATACAGTTTTCAAAGACCTCGCTCTCTCTACACCTTTTCTTCATTAGTCTCCCTTCCCTCTCAACCCTCTTCCCTCCACTCCATACACGAGGATTTTTAAATCTGGTCAGCTTTCAAGGGAAGCAGAACTGTAACTTCACACAATTCTTTAGCCTCATCTCATGGTTCCACCAAAGAGACTAACATCTTTTAACAGGGTTTTGTCGAGTTAACCATGCTCTTCCATGAGGCTGAATTAAAACACTCTTTCATAAACAAAATGGTCTCTATCAAAAGAAAAGAAATATATCACCAATTCTGAAACACTGACATAGAATCTTAACTCCTCTTAGACTGTAGAAGGACAGAAGGCTTCAAACTTCACCAGAAGATTCCAATTGTGCCAATCCAATGGACAGTCAGTCCAATTATGCTTCCATGTGATGAAGCCTCCTGCATAACTTCTCCCAGCCTGGTGGATAATGGCCAAGAACTACCGCAAAGGGGGGATTCCCTGGGGGTGTAGTGGCTAAGGCTTTGGTGCTCTCAACACCATGGCCTGGGTTCGATTCCCAGCCAGGGAACCACCAAAAAACAAGCAAACAAACAAAAACTACTCCAAATGCTCTTTCTTTCTTCACTCCTAGTCTTTGTATTATATTGGGAACAGTCACACCATCAGCACTGAAAGAACACAGTGCTAGACTTTTCTCTCTCACTGAAGTTCACAAGATGGGGCTGCTTTCTTTTGCAATAGATTGGCTGAAATCATATCAGCCACCTAACAAATTAAAATCCCACCCCACTAAAATTCACAAAGAAAAAGAAAAAGGCAAGTCAACTTCTTGTATGATTTTCTTCATAAGGGAAGAATACAAAATTCAGTGTGTCAGGTTGATATAATATGCCAAATGTATTTAATGTTTGCTAAGAGTTATCACTAAATAATCTGTTAACCACCAACTCACAGCTTACAAGAGAAAACAAAAACAAAAAGAAACTATCAAAGTTTAAAAAAGTGTATATATGTGCCCAAAACTGTTTAAGAATTCAAAAAGAGGAGTTCCCTGATGGTGTAGTGGCTTAAGGCTTTGGCGCTGGCGCTGTCCGCGCTATGGCCTGGGTTCGATTCCCAGCCAGGGAAGTACCCACATACCAAAAAGCAAAAAAAAAAAAAAAAAAAGAATTCAAAAAGACATAAAGCCAGTTAAGCAAAAGTAAATCACATATATATTCAAGAATTATAAAATTGAACAGACTTATCTAAGGGGCTCCACTGGATGACTGAGTAATTTTCATAAAAAATACCCAGTAAACATCCCCACCCTGCTGAAAAATCACCAGCTGAGGCAAATCCCAGATAATGAAACATTGTAAGAAGGGCTCTTTTTAATAATTTAGCCCATCAAGGAGTGGGTATTAATTCCTGTTTTCTCCAGAAGGAGAGAGTGTTATCTTCAGCCTTACAGCTCAGTGACAACATCAGGGAATTTAATCACAGTGCCTTTCCTGCCATGCAATCCTTAATCTGTCACCTCAGTTTTTTAGTCATTCCTCATCCATTTCTAGAGAATCCCTGGCCTAATGAAGTGTCCTCCCTATTTAACCTACAGTATTCATAGCAGCATTTCAAATTCTACAAATTAAATATATCTGTCAATTATCACTTCTCAAATGTTTTTAAGTAATTTTCAAAATGCATCAGATTATCTTTCTGCATTCTCATCTTATTTGTTAACAAATCTGCTCACTATCTTAAAAGCAGATTAATATTCAATCATATTGGTAAGTGTGCCAATCTTTGAACATCTATGGTCATTCCTAATACATTCAAGAAGCTGCTACTAACAAAAGGAGGGAAAGCATTAGGTGTCAACCACTATTTCTCCATTCCAACTTCCAGGAAAAATGAACATTAAACTTAGTGATTATACTAATTTAAGAGTATTCCTGCATCTTCAAATACCAGAAAATATTCAAAATGAAAAACAATTTTAGACTGAAAATAAGCCAATGATTTCTGATTCAAGTATAAATCAAACCGCCCTCATCCATGACAGAACGTTCTACACTCAAGCTACGTTACCCTAACACTCCACTACATCATTCCACTTTCATTACGTTATTGTAGAAAATGAGCTCCACCTTCCACTGAGTGTGTGAGAGTGGGAGTTGGGGGCAGATATTTCTGCTGCTAATTTGTCTTTGGATGTGATTCCAAAGCATCCCTCCATCCTTTGGATCAAGGTGCCATAATCCCAAGGGTTTCAGGACCAAGTCACATCACTCATTTTCTATTATGGGACACCAAATGCATTTTACAGCTCCTTTTTAGGTCCTTCTGTTTTTCCAGCCAAACTACACTTTATTACAAGGCCCTGGGGCATGTGGTGGCATCCTCCATTAGATTCAGGCATCAAGGAGCATCACCACTGTCAAGAGGCTGCAACCAAGGGCAGCAGCCTCAAAACTAACAACACATCCCTCTGTGTGCAGATGAACCATTTTTCTGTTGTGAAAGCATAGCAAGCTCCCCTCTAATAAAGATTCAAAAGGCCAAACACTAACATTATAGATATCAAATAAATAAAAACAAAAACATAAACAGCTTCATGCTATGTTAGCTGAAAAACTGGTATGTTAGCTAAAAAACTGCACATGTGTACAAGGTATATACAGAATGAGTTCCTCAAGCCCATGAGAATTCAAACAAGTAAGGGAAAAAAATTAAACTTGAGCCATATGTTGATATCTAATCACTAAAACCATTGCCAGGAATTCTCTCCTGGCCCCACCGCTTTTCTTATTTTTATGAGAGGCAGAAGGCAATGTGGAAAGACACCCTACAGTCACTTCCTTCAAAAAAATAATAAACATGCCTACTAGGTTTTGCTAGCTAGTACTGGCCAATCTTTCTCTTGACTGTATTAAATACTATACTCCATGCGGATGGTCCCATTCATTCACATTTACTGTATTCCTTTAAAAAAAAAATCCTTCTTTACTTGCTTTTTAAAATAAATAGTGCATTTTTTTTTCCTGTCTTGTACATGAAACAAATGATTAATTTAATGGTTAAGAAGCAACTTTTCAGAGCCAGGAACTGCTCTAGGTGCTGCAAACAAAAAGGTGGGTGAAACCCTGCCTCTTCATTCAACCCAGCTGAAAGGAGACTACATACATAAAGTAGCCATTGCATGATGTCAGGGACACTGGCTGACTGTCTCTGTCCAAAAGGAATAAGAGATGGGGAGCTGGGGGAATGAGAGAGCTAATTTTTACTTTCATTTCAATCTGTATCTTAAAAATTTTTAACATACTCATTTTCTGGATCATCTATTTTATAATTTCATTATGAGACTTTAGAGCTACATGATTTGATTCTAAATAAGTTTATATACAATCAGATAACTAAGTATTACTGCCATAGTTATGGTATGCTATTAAGTAAATAAGATAAATGCAATATACTACATTTGTGCCAAGTAAGGGCAAAGTCACATCATGGAAAAATACATTTAATACAGATTTCTGTGATAGTAACAAAAATGAAAGCAACAGAAAAACTGAATCATCACAAGGAACCCAGTAGTCTAAATGCACCACACATGATCTCCCAGTCTCCAATAATCAGGGCCATAAGCAATCAGTAGCACATTCGTGTCAAAAGTGGCTATTTCATTTCAGCAAAGCATCATCACCATTCTATTAAATTAATGTTGGTAGTCAGAATTTTATTGGTTTGGTAGATTGGTCTGAATTAATTTATAAATAGTCTCTTAAAGCTGTAATCATGGATATAAACATAATTTACATGTTGGAGAAGGTGGGAAATTAAGTAATACGGGAGGAACCACAAAAACCATTATTTTAGGTGCATAAGATACTCAAGTTTGAGAAACACAGAGGTCATGGAACTACCAACAGCTCTATCTCCTGAAAGGACAAAACCAGATCTGCATTTACAACTGACTGGGGTGGAAGCCAGATTTCCATTAGCCAAAGCTGGCTGCCCATCAGAATTGACTGGGGAGTTCTTGGAAAATACTAAGGATCCTGGGCCTTTCTCCAGAACCACTGAAGTAATATTCTGGTTTTACAAGTGAGGAAACTGAGGTGCAGAGAGATTAAGTAATTTGATCATTAGCAAATGTTGCCAACATGAATCAAGCCAATACCGTAATTTTAACAGGAAAAATGTAGGTATTTTATTACATCACATTCATGATTCTCCTAGGCAGCTTTTCTCTCTTCTGGAGCCTTAAAATAGAACAAACACCATCACAGATTTTTCCTCTTTCTACAAAAAAAATCTGGAAATTCATAAAGCCCTTGCATTGCCTAATTTAAAACCACCACCACCACCACCAGCCTGAGGGCTCAAATGCTCTCCTCCACATTCCACCTATTTCTCTTTCCTTTCTTTCCGTCTTTCTTTCCTTCCTCTGTCTCTTGTTACTTTATGCAAAAATCTCATATCTGAATTAATGATAGGTGAATACTGATCTATTTTTCAAAGAAAGAGCAATTTAGTCTGAGTAAAACAATAAAAAAAATATTTTTTAAATGTGATATTCCCCAACTGCCAGAGAGATTCAATAGGCAAAAAGAATCAATAAGTGCTAACATTAGCATGTGAAAACTTGGGACTTAGTGAAGAACAGGATATTTACATGGTCTCAAAGTTTCTCCCTACAAATTACTTATTAATTACAAAGGGAAAATTAGTAACTTACTCAAATGATCAAAATTAACATCACCAATAATGTGAAAAACTAATATCATATGTCCTCTAATATAAAGCACTTAAGAATACAATACCACTAACAATAATAGCCATGCCTAAATTGCTTTTCTAAATCTAATAACTAGGAAACAGCTAACTACAAAAAACTGGACTGTAGTCTTTATAAACACGCCAATGTCATGAAAGACAAAGGCGAAAGAACTATTCCAGATGAAAGTCGATTACAGAGACATGGAAACAATACAATAAGTGCGATGCTGAATTGGACACCAAATCAGGAATACAAACTGCTATAGAGGCACTGTTGGGACATAGAGCAAATGTGTCTATGGGTTAGATTAGTAGTGTAGCATGCTAAATTTCCTGATTTTGATAACCATACGGTTGCTACATAAACGAATGCCCTTGTTCTTACAAAATACACTTAAGTATTTAGGGAGTAAAGAGTCAAAATGTCTACATTTTACTCTCAATTCAGAACAATGGAATAAACAGAGAGCCCAGAAATAGACCCACATAAACATAGTTAGCTGATCTCTGACAAAGAAGCAAAGGCAATAACAACAATGGAGAAAAGATAGTTTGACAACAAATGGTGCTGAACAACGGGACATCCACATGGAGGAAAAAAAAGAAGAATCTAGACGGAGACTTTATGTCCTTTACCAAAATTAACTCGAAATGGATCACAGACCTAAATGTAAAATGTGAAAGTATAAAATTCCTAGACTATATCATAGAGAAAACCTAGATGACCATGGGTATTGTAATGCCTTTTCAGACTCAACACCAAAGGCACACAATCCCTGAAAGAACTGATAAAGTTGGACTTCATTAAAATTAAAAATGTCTGCTCTGCAAAAGACAATGAAAAGAAAAGAAAAAGATGAGCCGCAGACTGGGAGAAAATATTTGCAAAAGACGTCTCTCATAAAGGACTGTCATACAAAGGACTCTTAATATCACTAAGAAAATAAATAACCCAATTAAAAAATAAACCAGAGACCTTAACAGACACCTCACCAAAGAAGATATACAGATGGCAAGTAAGCACATGAAAAGATACTCCACATCATATGTCATTATGGCAATGAAAACTAAAACAACAGTGAGATGCCATCACACACCTATTAAAATGGCCAAAATCCAAAGCACTGACACCAAATGTTGGCAAGAATGTGGAACAACAGGAACTCTTCAGGCATTGCTGGTGGGAATGCAAACTAGTAAAGCTACTTTGGAAAACAGTTTGTTGTTTCCTAGAAAACTAAATATATTCTTACCATACAATCCAGTGATTGCACTCCTTGGTAATATTTACCCAAAGGAGTTGAAAACTTATGTCCACAGAAAAACCTGCACACAAATGTTATAACAGCTTTATTCATAACTGCTAAAATTTGGAAGAACAAAGATGTCTTTAAGTAGGTGAATGGATAAACAAACTGTGGTACATCCAAACAAAAAAAATATTATTCAGCATCAAAAAGAAATAAGCTATCAAAAGCCATGAAAAGACATGGAGGAATCTTAAGTGCATATTACTAAGTGAAATAAGCCAATAAGAAAAGGCTGTATACTATGTTATTCCAAGTATATGGCATTCTTGAAAAAACCATGGAGATGAACAGGCAGAGCACAGAGGAGTTTTAGGGGAGTGAAACTAACTAGTCTCGTGAAACTATAATAATGGGTTCATGGCATTATAAACTTGTCCAAACCCACAGAATGTAAAACAGAAAGAGTGAAGCCAAATGTTCACTTTGGATGATAATGACATGTCAATGTGGGTACATAAATTACTATACACATGTCCCATCTGGTGGGAGACACTGATAATGATGGAGACTATTCACGTGGGGGGTGGATAGGCAGAGAGGTATGTAGGAAATCTCTGTACCTTCTGCTCAATTTTGCTATGACCTAAAAACTGCTCTAAAAAATAAAGTCTATTTAAAAGGAAAAAAGAATGGCAAGTACCTGACGTTCAATCTAATGGTAAAATATGAGACCAAAAACAGAGAACAACTTCTAGCCACGAACATAGTAATTTCCATAGACCCTGCAAAGGATCGACTAAGCTGAGGTATATTATGTAAACCTCACTCTAGTCCCTAAGAAAAATCTGGTACTCCATTGAAGGACTTAACATTTATAAGAGATACTGCCACTGAAAGTACTATGATATCTTAAAGTGAGGGGTAACACAAAAAACAAAGTTAAACTAACCAAAACTGCAAGCTCTACCTCCATGTATTGAAATATGTTTGGCAATTTATATTAGTAAAATGAATTCTGGAGAACTTCTAAAGGTTGGGAAGTCCACATATTTGTTTGGATATTTTTCAAACAGTATGAAGCAGCCCCAAAAAGGCAAAGCTGAAAGGGCTACCAGTGCCTGTAAAAAATAAAGGGTGATACACTATCCCTGAAAGAAAAGGAAGCTCAATAAAACTCAGAGAAGTAATCATCACATCTCACACAGACCTATGGTAACAAAAGGATTGCTAAATAACAGGCATTTTTTATAAAATCATAAGGTAATTAAAATTTCTGTTCTGAAAAATGTGGCTTGACACCCACCCCTTTCTGTAAAAAAGGAGATGACTATGATGGAAAGAGAGCCTTCAGAACAAAGTAGTTAGTAATTAGCTTTTATGGGAGAGCAAGATATAAAAACAACTGTTCCAAGTGAAATGTGTTAATTAGGAAGCAAGGTATATGCTCTCAAATACTAATATTGGTTGGACGGGTGTTTTGAGGAATTTTTAAAACTTTGTTACATTAAAATCTAACAGCTATTAATCACCTTTCATTTAGGGTAGTTGGATTAATCCCAGTCATTTTAAAATTCAGTCATTTTAACCCCTTTACTTACAATCAAAAGTAAAAGCCACTAGTCAGTTATTTTTTGGCATACTTAATGTCAACTGGGGAAGCCACAGTAAATACTGAAAAAGCTGGATATCCTCAGAAATTCCTGCATATCTAAACAGCAACCAGAGATCAGAATTCTTTGTAAGCAACAAGTAACAAACACAAAGTGCTTTAGTTTTAAAACAGCATTTTACAATATTCACTTTTAATTATTATATTAAATGGTATCAAAGTATGAAAAGTACCAGTGTTAGAAATGATACTTAAAGATCCTAAGAGTGAGTGTGTGTGTGTGTGTGTGTGTGTGTGTGTGTGTGTAGTTGTAACACTGGTTTGAGGAACAATCACAGAAGTTTAAGCTAGATATAAAGCAAAGGATTCTTTGTTTTTAAAGAAGTGAACCGCTCATCGCATGGGCCAGCTTTAACAACATGAGTGGAGGAAAGTTGCTAGGAGTAGTGGAGAGAGACCCAGGAGACCTGTCTTCTGGCCCAAGCAGTCCCTCATAAATCAGGAGATTTCAGGAAAGCCACTAGGCCCCAGCTTCCTGTTCCGTGGCGAAGGGAGCGGGGTTATCCCAAGGGAAATGCAAAGCCCAATTTCTTACATGCACCAAGTTTTACCTGAAACAAACACACAGACTAACAAACTACAGGAATTATTTTTCAATTAACAGTATAAACCATTAACTCTTGAACAACATGCGTTTGAACTACACGGGTCCATTTATACTTGGATTTGTTTCAATACCTGTCTTTATTTTCGATCCGTAATTGACAGTCTGCAGATGCAGAGGGCTGACAGTATACTCTGATCTACACTAGTCTATATAAGGGATTTGAGTGTCCTTGAATTTTCCTGGAACCAATACCTGGCATACACCAAGGGACAACTTAGGTTTTGCAGGAGTCAAAAGATATACCCATTTTTTCAGCTGCTGGAGGTGCTGTGGTGTGCTAACCCTCATGTTGCTCAAGGGTCAACTATAAAGATGCATGAAAAGGGAACTCACAGTAACTGTTTGTCATGCATTTTTTTAAAGCAAAAGGACACTAAAGATATGATCACTACAACTGCTAAGAGGAAAACAAAATTTACTGATACTAAAAAGGGTTCTCACACCATACTGTTAACAGCACTGTACATTTACTCAGGATAAGGTCTGGCCTGTAAGACATTCAGTGGCAGAAGACTTCCACGCTACCAAGTGAAGAAGCAGAGCAGCATGTTGGTTCAAGAACTCTCAATAAAGTGGTACAGAAGTCACCATAAGACCAGTGAAGATTACACAAGGCCAGAGTAAGTTCTGGAGCTAAACGCAGTCCTGCAGGATTTTATACAAATGCAAACCTCAAGTTTTCTCATCTGCAAAATTAAATAAATGTCACAGGTTGTTGTGGAGATTAATGGGTCAAAAGAGTATCTGATTGCCTGGGCACAAAGTAAATGCTCAAGGTTAGTTTACTTCCTTAACAAACAGCTAGCTGATTTGAGGTTTTAAACGGCTGACCAGTTCTGAATTTTTAAATTTTTTTCAACATTTTAAAATCTACTGACTAGAATCCATGGTTGAAAGTATACTCTTTCCAGAAAACTGCACATAAACACACAAGACTTTGCAAGCAACTTCAGGAAGGAGACCCTCTTAAATTCAAGAGATCTACTAGGGCCCTATGGACTTCAGATTAAGAATGTCTAGAAAATAATAAATTATTTAACACCTAAATTTGTATAACAAAAGTCGATGTGATAACAGATAATGATTAATGAATGCTCATTATATGCTTCATATCATGCTAAGCAATGTAATAAATTATTTCAATAATCTTTGCAACAACCCTTTGAGGTAGATAGTATTAATAATAATATTAATATTATACCCATTTTCTAAGTGAGAAAAATAAGGGTTAGAAAGGTTCACTAACATGTCTTCTGTTACACAGGAACACATCAAGAGAAAAAAATGTTCTCTAAAAGATCACATACCAAAAACAAAACTAAGAGTTAAAGAAAATGACTGATATAAAATAACTCAACCCACTATTAACAGTACTCTTATTTATATGTGTTAGCCACTTCACAGAGGTCTTAAATACACAAAGACATAACTAAAAAATAAAAACGCTAAATAACTAAATCCCCTAACTAACCCTTGATCTCCTCATGAGGATGAGGACAGGTGCAGCCCATAACAACCCCAGGTAGCAGAGCTGCATCCATCCGGACAGCAGACATGAAGGTGCACTTTGAGTCCTCTTTAAATGGCTGCCCCTTTTCTGCTCTGGGTAGTGTCTTTGTTGTGTCATTTAAACCACCTTATACTAGGAACAGCTACGGGTCAGGGAGCAGCTCTGACACTCTACGGGATGTCCTGGGCAATGTTTTCTTTGTCTTCTCACCTCCTCTATCCCCAAACTACTAGTAAACACAGTACTTTTTGCTAGAAAACATCTAACTACTAACAGTCTCAGTAACAAATAAAAATGTTGCCTTCTCAACACAAATACTTTTAGAAAATGAACTGATAAGTTAAAATTTTATAAAATTCAATCTTAAAAGTTGATGCTGACATTATTGTAGAAACACAGATCACATATACCTGAATGTGCAAAAAAAGTTAAATTATGATGCAATCAATGCTATCCTATATATAAAACTACATATCCTGTATATAAAACTAAATTAACAAAAATAGTCTATTAGGGAAGACATCTGGTGTATCATTGCAGAAAATGTTAATGATATTGTCTGCAACTCTGTAATCAATTTTTTCTCCCACCAGCTTCTCATTAGACTGTATTAGATCTGTGTGCCTGCAGAATTTATTGAGAGCCCCACACATGGTGGGGAAGGCGGCAGCTTTGCTGACTGGATCCAAGTCAGACCAGCTCAAATGACTCTGGCAGCATGAAGCATTGCTACTGAACAATCAATACAGTTAGCTTTATGCAGCATCATCTTTTTTTTTTTTTTTTCGCTTTTTGGTATGTGGGTAGCTCCCCGACTAGGAATCGAACCCAGGCCGCAGCACTGACAGCGCCAGCGCCGAAGCCTTAAGCCGCTACACCATCAGGGAACTCCCTATGCAGCATCATCTTGACTGACAGATTTACCATCGTATTACAGAGTCCTCTCAAACCTACATGATGGTATCTGAGTATACCACCAATCATCAACTTATTTAAATCCCCAGTGAACACAATGGTTTTACTGCTAAAAAATTAAATACATACTAATGCTGATGGAAAAAGCTTACTAAAAATCAATAATATTATGGGAAAAATTTTAAATCCATTCAGGAAATCCTGGTTAGTGAGTATTGTGGTAAATGTAACAGTCTAACAATGACATCCATACTGATTAGAGAATGAAGTAAGAAAATATTAGCCTGAAAGATAAAAACCATTTCTTATGTACATATGGAAACAAAATGATAAGTGGTAAAGGCTGAAGCTTTGGAAGTAAGTCCAGACTCTGCTAATCTGTCCCTTAAAATGTTGGTATCTCTCTCCACGGATTAAAGTTAAAACTTTCATCCACTACATTGGGTTTTATCTTCCATTGGGAATGGCTATTATATCAAGAATTCTAAGACTTCCATAATGTGAACCCTTTTTCTGGCTTAATTCTTGATGAATTACACTAGCAACTATCAAAACATGAAATTGTTGTTGTGATCATTATTCCTGATTTTGTTGCAATTATTAATATCCCATTTCTATTGTCTTGGTCCTCTTTGGTTTATGCATGGATGACAACCCTAGTAGCCACCTAACTGGAACTTTCACAGTCTTTCCTCACTCCACACTGCTTCCCAATGAATCTTCTTAAGCAGAGATTTGTAAATTGGCTTGCAGAGAATAAAAAAGCCTACAAAGGCTCTCTTTTGACTATTACATAAAATCACGTCTTTTCTAACCTTTAAGATCCTTCATGATCTGGCCCCATTTTATATCCCTACCTCTGTCTCCCAAGACCTACCAACCTGTGACTCTTTACTGATGTCCTACAGTCATCTTCTCACAACTCCAAGTTTCATCAGGGTCATGGCCTACATTGCTTACAGACAGACAGGCTGACACGTACACCTGGAAGGCTCCTCCACGCTGCCTGTTCACATGTTACTGAGGCATCAAAAACATACCCAGCTCCTCAAAACCTACCTTCACAAAATTTTCCAAGTAAGACAGCCTATGTGGAGCACTCTTTTCTTCGTCTAAAGATATTATTATAATATTCTACACTGCAACTGAATGATTCATTATATACTGCCAGCATCTTACATAGTGCATGTGCATGGCTATATTTTTGTGTTACTTTCTAAGTATGAGTTTGAGCCCCACAGTCAGATCATATCCAAGAGAAAAACAGGTCTTAAGCTTCTGTAGTGATTAGCAGCAGTTGATCACAACAATAAACCCTTGTGTTTCAGAAAACTTTACCATTAAATCCTTACAAAGGAAGAAAAAGAAAGATAGGTATATACACAGCTTTCAGAAAAGGTGAGATATATGACAAAAATAGCTCTCGTGGATCACTAACACCAAGTTCTCTGTTCTATGGGATAAAGCACTAAAGACATTTCATCTTGCTACATCTCACACACATCCCACATTACCACCAGGTAACAGAGGAATTACCAGGGTACAGCTGAGAGCAGTATATCTATCCCCCAACCCACACCTTTGCAAGTGTTTTATGCTATAATAGACCTGGCATTGCAGAAGAGCCTAGCTACTTCTGAGCAATACTCTGCGAAACATCGCCCGAGAGGACAGCACCCAAAATAGTTTAGGTTCATGGGCAATAAGTCCCAACGGTCCTGGGGAAGTGCACGTTCCACACTTGGTCTCAAACTTACCCCCTTTATTCCCCATTTCAGTTGTCAACATCCATACTCGCTGCTGATTGCCAGCTCCTGCTCCTTGCAGCAGCCCAGCATGCTCTCTGCTGGTGCCAAAATACCCTACACCACCAGACCCCACTAACTTCTGGAACTGTCCTAGAGGGGTAAGGCAAGTCCCGTATTTTGCTTCCTCTGTGCATGTACTTGTTATTCCTTTAAAAACACATACAATACAGCACATTTTCAAAGGGGTCTGGGGAGGGAGGTAATGTTCCTATTTTATACCCTGTGGGATATAAAATATTGACAGCTTTTAAAAACGGGATTCTCCTTACCCCTACAGGCCCTCTCCCGGCTTCAGAAAGATGCTGTGGTGGCTGTGACGCCACCGGCAGAGAGCATGCTGGGGGGTCACACAAAGCAGGAGTTGGAGATCTGCAACAGGCCTGGGAGTTGTGGACCTAAAAAAGAAAAAAGTTTTAAGTTAACATGCCCAATGTCTCCTCATACCCTGGTTACTAGGGGCACTCAGCACACAAGCAAGTATCTGCACAAATCCTTTAGCAGATGGCCTCTGAAATCTCAGAGAATCTGTTCTACTACTAATGTTAACCTTTCTGCATTAATCAAAGCCATTTCCTTAGCTCAGCATGAACAAACATATGACCCTTCTGGCTTCACACTTTAATCTGGATCCTGTCATAATGCAGTATGGTGTGTGCCCCTCAAAATAACCAAGTTAAGATAACACAGTGCCAAAGCACCATGACAGTGGCATGCTTTGCTTATTAAACAAACAAACAAACAAATTTCAGTGGTGTCAGATAAACACAACTGTAAAATGAACCACAAGTGGACAAACTGAGCTTTCAGAAGAGTTTCTAATGAGAGGCTAGAATCATAAGATATATACCTAATAAGGAAATATTCAACATATTAGGTGTATCCAACAAAGATTCTACCATTTTTTCAAAGTCCTATTTAAATTCTGTAAAGGTAAAAGACGAAGGCTTAGAACCAGAGGACAACGAAGATACCATTCAAATGAGTTTTAATTTTCTCACAATCCCCATAAGGTAAGTATAATGAATAGGCACAGAGAATAAGGTTCAAGAAAAACATTATTTCTTTTAGAGGTAAAACCAGTGTGGTATGTATCACATTTTTTATAAACTTTGAAAAATTTAAAACCAGCAAGAGAGCAACTTCTGAAAGCCAGCACAGTCCTTATAAGTATCAAAGAAGATACCTCAGATAACAGTTTGAATATGTTTCCTTTCAAATATTCTAGAGAGTACGTAACATTTCCAAAAAAACTTAACCAATTTCATTTCATGAGGTTTGAAATGACATAAAAACTTCCATAAAATCCAAATGCTTATGTAAGAATCTCTGTTCTTAATGTTGTTTAAAAATTAAAGATAAGCAAATGTTTTCAACATTAAATCATTTTTATGGAGTTCTAGTACATATAATGCCTTTTGAGAAGCAAAAAATCACTCTCTAACAACTTCCTATAAGATTTAATATGCTCCATTAACTACTGTTTTTTTTTCCTATCCAAAAACAAACAAAAACCACAAATCACAAGAAGATAAGATAATAATTGGGACATCTTTATCATGATAGTTTCCTTTTCTTTCTCTGCAGATCACCCTGTAGAGCACATCCTGGGCTCCATGTTTTCCATGCACTCTCTGACCCTCCACTGCCTCAGGGACAATATATGATGAAACCAAGTGTTGTGGTTATAACCTTCTCCACCACATACCTCCCTCTTGCTAACACCAGCATCACAAGTTCCAATTGTGCACTAGAATGTATGATACACTCTGTATTTTCTACCATAAGTATCAAATAAAAAATGAAGTTCTGGTTAATTTCTTGCACTAAGAATTCAATTAATTAGACCACTCAAAACAAGTCCTTATTCATTCAAATCAAGGGTTTAAAAAAAAATAAAACACCTGGTAAAACATTTCTAAGCACCTTGGCATTATTTTATTTTATTTTATTTTTAAGGGGGGCGGGGCATTATTTTAAATATGCAAGAGTTCAAGTAATTATTAAAACATTTTAAGCACTGAAAAAGGCATCATTTCAAAGCATTTCATTGTTCTTATTTATGAATCAGAAAACACAAGTATCTCAGTTTCCTTAATTTCAGTTCTTCCTGTGAATTTTTCTGGGGCTATCTTAACACAAACATCCACAAACAAATTACAAATTCTAAACAATAGAGTTTGAATTAACAAAACTTTATCAATATTCTTGTATATAGCATTTGTGCAAATACCAAATTGTCTCAAACTTTAAGCTTCTTTTTAAAAAAAATTTCAGAATACCTAGAATTTTCTGCTTTGAAAAAAAATTCTATGTAAAGAACAGGTTTAGTAAATAACATTTTAGATAAATATTTTGTGGAAATAAATAAAATTAAGTAAAACCTTTTCAGTGATTTCTATTTTTTTTTTTTTTTTTGCTTTTTGGTATGTGGGTAGCTCCCTGACTGGGAATCGAACCCAGGCCGCAGCGCGGACAGCACCAATGCCGAAGCCTTAAGCCACTACACCATCAGGGAACTCCCTTTTCAGTGATTTCTGAAGAGTCCTAACATCTAAATAAATTAGGACAAAAGTAATTACTCAACTTCACAGTAATCGTGAAACATTAAAACTTTAAATCCCACATGGTCTATAATGACCATCAGTCATTAGTGAAAACATACCCACTGAGAAGCTGAATAAATGGGGCCAATAAGATGCTCTGAGATTATTTATTCCCAAAGCTTCATTTTGATTTTCACTTACGTGAGTACCACCCATCATCCACTTGTAAGTTGACATTCGTATCATGCAAAATGGTTGTGGTGATTCAAAATAACTTTTAAACATGACTGCTCCATATTTGGGGGAAGAGAGGGATGCACAGCAGATAGCCAGCATCACTTCATCTAACTATGTCCATCAAACTCAGGGCTAAGAGATTTCATCCTCCTCTTGTCTGTTAAAAAAATAAAATTAATAAACTTCAAATTTACATGTGAAAAAAACATTTAGTCCTCAAACATATACAGCAGGTCCTCAAATAACATGGTTTTGTTCATCATTACTTTACTATAACACTGATGAGATGCCTTAGGAATTTAACTCCTGTTTATATCAATTTGCCTATGGTAAAGCTGGTTTCATTATACAGCATTTCCCTTAAATTCACAGACCCCATCAATGATGTTAAGTGAGAACTTACTGTATTTATTATTGGTGGCTTCCTCCAAACGTAGCATGTGAGTAAACCCAATGTCCCACTGTAGTTTATTGCAATGCTTATAGACAGGAACTAAGCAACCATGTTTAAATGGAGGGGGGTCGGGGGTGAGCCAGTCGGGGGCTGGGGGTGGTAGGTGTGGCCTCCAGAAGAATATTCTAGCACCAAATCAATACAGCACACCTTTTCTTGCCCCAGAAATTACTGTAATAGAACAGTGCTGTCGTGCTGATGCAGTCACTCCATAACTAAACTAACACAAAGAAACAACTCCTTTTAAAGAACTATCTTAGTTTCACTTCCAATGATCTCTTCAAGTAATACTTAATTCCTCTCTCTAAAAACTGAAAACACTTGGTAACAAAATTCAAGGTTTTCACTTCATTATCCAACACTACAATCAAGTCACAAAGCTGTAACTGGGTGGTACTGATCTTTCCATAGGGAACAACCCAAATACGGTAAAGAGAAAAAAGAGCTACAGAAAGATACACTCCATTCTGCATGCCTAACTTGAGGGGCTATCGAAAACAAAAAGAGTAAAACAAACACGATTTCACACAGAAATGAATCATCATACCATAAGGCATTTTTCATATGAGTTGGCCTTCTCTGGGATGTTTACATATAGACTAAACCCTCATTTATCTTTGCTAAAAGTCAGTAATATACCATAGAAAATTCAAAACAGATGATAATAATGCCTAAAAATGTTATGACTTTGGCTACACTAATGTAAACTTCCTAAAGACAATGAGAAACTGAGTTTTAAAGTATTTTAAGAATAGTTTTATTATTTAAATAAATAAAATACTACACACTGCAGGGTAGCCAAAATACTACACCTTGCAAACTTAACTAAAGATAAGAAGCCTATCTCTTCGGCTTGTTTAGTAAAAAGAAGGGTGATTTGTAGTGAATGTATGCATGGTATGAAACTATCACTACAAGTTCTTCAAAAACTTTATCCAGTGAATTTTTTCCACTGAAATGTTACTTCATTCAATGTTGAATAAATACTGTGGATCTTATATGAGCCAGGCAATGTGCTAAGTGCTCAGGATGAATTAATGAATGAAAACAGGTGTGACGACTGCCCTCACAAAATTTGAACCTAGAGCAACAACTAACTAACCATCAACATCATGATCACTGTCATTCCACGGTCCAGGCACTTCACTATCCACTTTGTAGACATGATCTTTTAATCTAAAACAAACTACCTGTACAGTAGGTGCTTTATATTCCAACTTCAAAGGCAAAGAAAGAGAGATTAGGAGGATTCTGTGTTTTGCCCAAGGTCATCAAAGATAATAACTGATGGAACAGATAAACTGATGTCAAAGTCAAGCTCTCAACTCATGCACTCTACCATATCTCATCTCAGTCCCAGAAAAGCATCTCAAATTCTGAATTAGCCATGTTCAAATTAATGTGGATTTCCTGCCTCACCCCCCATTTTTTTTCTCACCCCCAGTTTTTAATACAAGATTTACCTAACATTAAAATGAATGTTCACTTCCTGAATGTCCATACACCATAAATTCTGTGCTTAGTCGTCACAACAGCCATGCTAGGATGAAGTCACTGTGGTATATGATGCAGAAATGATAATTAACTTATTATGTGTACATATGCATGTGTGCACAAAGAGTGCATGTTGATGAGTCTCCCATGTCTCTGCATTATCTATCTAAAGGTCCCTAACAAAAAGTGAGAAGATATAAATACTTATCTTCAGTGAGTTTTCATTTTAAAGAAAGAAAAGAAGCTTCTTGCTTTTAATCCACTTCTGAGAAACTCAATTTGGTAGAGAGAGGGCAATTTCGATGGTATATGGAAGCTAAGCTGAAGCTAATTTCTCTGCAGCCCCTCTCTGAGGCACTGTGGCAATCAGCCCTTGGGGATAGCCTTATGGGTACCCAGAAGGAAATTTGAAATGTTTCTCCCTCAGCTTCTCACATTTGGCAATGACACAAAGAGAAATACAGTGTTAAATGGTGAATAATTTGGCACCCTCACATTCACAGCAGTAATGGAGATGTGCCTTCTCCAAGGTAACCCTTGGCTATTCTGCATATACCATCGGCACTTAGAAAGTACACTGTCAGAAACATAAACGATACAAGAGTAAATTCATCCATGCAGAGCTATACAACGGTGAGCTCCAACCAGCCCACTGAAAATACCATAATATCCCTGATACATGCCCAATTCTAAGGAATTTCTAGACCAGATATAATTTTAATGACAACTTTCCAAATAAGAGCCAAAACGAATCAATGGTATTTGCTCAAAATAATATTTGTAATTACATATCCTACCTAAAAATTCATTTCATATAACAGCTGAAGAATCAATAATTATTTAACTCTAGGAAACCAAAATCATACTTTTTTCTATTGTATGAATGACAGAAACTCATTAGGAATACACACAGAATTCCCCTGCAGAATATTAAAGGAATTGTTTCTGTTTCTTATCCATGAATCTGGTATGAACTATTCCAGACAAGGGATTCCTTGGTGCTATACTGAATGAAAACTACTAATCTCAATGATCTTCTGTTAAACATTCTCAGAATCCATGATTTTTCCAGACAGCAAATTAACTCTATTATGCTTAAGGCCTGGATTCCTATAAAAATGGAATTTTATTGTTTTGCAGCAAAAGCAAGAAAGAAATCTTTCCTCTGGGACAAAAAGCGATGGCTTCCTCTAATCAACTGTATTCAAGGTTCTCCAAAGAGAAATGATATCCAATAATGCCACAGTTGTCTGTCCTCAGAATCAAAGATCACTGAGGGAAGAAGCTGTATCTTACATTCTTCAGTCTCCATTATGGTGCTATGCTCAACAAAGAACACACCAAGTAGACTTTCAATAAATGCCTGTCAAAGGCACTGACAACAACCCAAAACATTCTTAATTGCACTCTGGGATATAATGCTCCTTGGTGATACTGACTCATTCACAAAGAAAATTCTCAAGCAAACTAAGTCACATAGTGATCTAGAAACACTATGGGAGCACAGAAAAACGGGTTGAAGATGTTTTACCAGGCTCTTTGAGCTACATTTACTGGAGAGCAGGTCAAGTTGGCCCAAGACGAGGTCTTTACGTAGAGGAAACAAGGATATTCTAAGAATCTAGTGGGAAGAAGAATCAGGAGAGCTCAAGGGGGAGCACACTCTCTTTACTCCCTTTGGCACATCTACTGCTCTCCACACAGCTGCTCTAATCTTCTGCTTTCCCTGGGTTCCTGCCCTATCATATCAGGGGCTATGACCTGGCTATACCTGTCCCAATCCTCTCTGCACTGAGCCAATTCTTGATTCATCCTTTCAACTTTGCCCCCTCTGCTATCTACTTCAGCCTCTCAGTTAATCTGATCAAGCTAGGCCACAAAGATCATAGATTGCCATTCCACATTACTATTATTTCAAAGAGCCAAAGATTTTGCCAACTGCTTTATTTATTTAGTTCAGAAGCCTCAGGTACAAAGCTGCCTCATTTAACTGATGACTGCTCTCTATCTTCCTGCTTCTAAGCATACACTATCCATAATTCAATCACCTCTATTGCTCTCAAAGCTCTGCTTTTGACAGCTTGTTCCATAAATATTTTTGTCATTGTAGTCGAACAAACCCAGATCTCCCAGTTTATAAATAAACCCAATCTAATAAACATTTCCTTTCCTAAGAGTACAAAAGCTTCCTAATCAATACATAATTCCCTTCCCTTGAAAATGTTACTTCCAAAAACCTCAATTCTGTTAAGAACTCAGTTACTTTGCACCATCACAGCTTTCACCTAACCCTGTGAAGTGTGGGCTCTAAATATATCTGCCAATGTAGGATGGGGAGCCCTTACATGTTTTGATGGTTAGATGTTAAGAAAGTGGAAACCATGAATCCCATCACAATAGGCAAGATGACAACACAGCCTATCATCCAAACAGAAAACCTCTGAATGTGAAAGGGGACACTGGTTTAATAGTTTGCCAGGACAACGAATGTAAACCTGGTCATACAGGCAGCTGTGTTCCATATTATGGACTCAAATTCTATAGGATATATAATTGCACAGCCTGGAAGACAACCAGGTCCCCATGTAAAATCCAAACTAGTTCATGAAATGTTACGCAGGATCCTCAGTTCAATACGCTGGCATTGTGCTAGTGACTTGTGGTAGCTGTCTCCTGTGCCCACTTCTCAATTTCTTAGTCTCAGATGTGTTTTAACACTGTATTCTTACTTGACATGTACCATAAAGGTCATTCCCCCCATTTCTTTTTACCATCCCAAAATATACCTTATGTGAACCTTATGTTCACAAACTCATCATGGTAAAAGGATTTATGATGTAAACAAAGAAATACATCTCTCAGTTACAACCCAACCCAACCCACCCCCAAAAGGCTAAAAAGAAAAAAATATACAATTAATCAACATTTCAAAGCTACTGGGTTTTTGCTTTCCATTGCTCCACTTGCCATGCATGGTATTTCCTGTGGGCAAAACCAACTCCAATTTCTTCTTTTTAAAATCTTGCAGAGAAAAAAACCATATTTCCTTCTGTTCATTTTTTTCTCCTTACAGCTTGAAGAAAAAAAATCTATGATTATTCTCATCTATTAGGTTACCTTTCCATAAGTAGTAATAAAAACCAAAGAAAGAAGAAAGTGGGTATCAAGACAATAACTACATTCCTTCCAAATGCAAATATTTCATCATCTCTGTTATTCTTACACAGCTATGAGTATGTGCTGAATACAGAACTCAAACAAAAACCTAAGATATTGCAGTGTGTGATTCAGAAAAAGGTATCTAAACATTGTGCACTCTACTTCTCATTGTTTTTGCAGACAGCTTTACTGTGTTGTACTATACCTATACTGACAACAGAAGCTTCAGCTTTAATTGCTGTTAATACCCTAAGCAATTACTCTAACTCAGCAGGAACCTCTGCCCCGATCAGTAACTATCACATTGTAATGACCATTTCATAAACAACGCTGTTCAAACATGAAGACACCAGCTAACGTGCAAAAATTGTACAAAAGGGGCTTACATTCTAACAGGCAAAAGAAAACTCTTAGCAATTTTATTTCAGTTATATCTTTTCCATGGTGCACTTGCATTGCATTTGGTAAATATCACACACAAAGATGTGACTCGGGAAGAATAGTAGCAGCAGCCACTAGCAAAAGAAAACGCCGGCGCCCAGATTTTCAGATGTCAATGCAGCATCTGTAAAAAAATCTTGGGAAGGAAGCATATAAACAGCAAAGACCTCTAAAAAATGCTAAAATTCATGTTGACATAAAAACCTGAATAAGAAGCATTTGATTTACAAGATTAAACTGCAAGGCCAACTTGCAAAACAATCAGGGAAGCTAAAAGCAGCTTATAAAGACTATTATCTTGGAAGTAAATGGCACATTGACTTTCTTTTAAAACAATAAGCATGTATTACTTATGCAATAGTTTTTTAATGAAGAAAAATACATGACATGCAATTTTGTAACTAGCTAAATTGGAACATACTAATTGGGTATTTGGGGTCCTTAAAATGACAAAAAGAAACAAAGATGCAGAGTTAAGGCTCTTCAGACTACATTACTTTTCTTTAGACTGAAAATATCACAAACAATGTGTGTCAGAACACAAATATTGTCAAAAGTCAGAAAGGGTTTGGGAAATAAGGACATTCACAGATACTGAGGTAAGTAGCTCCACAAAGTAAAAGATTTAGGATTTCTCACTATGCGTAGACAGTGGTTCACAACCTTCAAGAACAAGGATCCTTTTTTAAGATGTAAATGTTTCAAAATATCCCCAAAATAACAGTATGTCCATAGTATTTCACTTACCAATTATTTGAGGAAACTAGGGAATAAACAGTGATTCTTAACTGTGTATTATTGTTAAATAATTGAAATTTTAAATCACAGCAGCACAGTAATATATTTGAAAAGCAGTTGTACAGACATGCATGAAGTATATTTTTTTTACTTAAGACTGAGAATGTTTATTTGCAGACCTTTGCACAATTTCTACAGCTATCCAGGGATCCAAAGCCCCAAGTGTGGGAACCACTCACCTAAAACCAAGAGTTCATAACAGGCAATAACAACACTTAAGGACTTAGGAAATTTTCAGTGAGAAAGTATTGTAACTGTTCATCCCCAAACAAGATTTCCTCCCCAACCTCCACCACTGGGAGACCCCAAAAAACATTAAAGATACACTCACTAAAATATCTAAGGAAATTATAGTCACCACCAAAAAGTAGTCTGGCCCATGTACAATTCTTTTTTTTTTCCAACTCTGCGAATGCCAAATTTACTTTTCTTCAGTCTCTTCACAACAGCTGAGACAAAACCAACTACTTCAGAAACTCAAGAGAATCTCTGAAATTGTCAAAACAACTGCTAAAGAAATGAAAACTTCATAAACATTGTTTACAGTATGAGCTTTATAACACGAAGTGTTACAAAACTAAAAAGATAAAACTGGTGACTACCTTAGTGAGTGCTACAGCCAGCGGTAAGTCAGTGAGAAGGTAGAGTGGTTACCGAGCCAATACCATGGAGAAGCAATCAAAGAGACAGCCAATGGAACCGGAGAAAGAAAAGGTCCAGAGTGGACTCGACAGCACATTAAAAAAGCTTACCAGTTTGAAGTCTTGAATGCTACAGATGAAATACGGTGTGTTTGGCCTCCGACTCTCGATATACACACAGTCTTTAAAAGAAAAAAAAATTTTAAAACAATGGCATTTACTTTTAAAAGAACAAAGACAGGGCCCATTAAGCCACTGCATAAATAAATAAAGCACATACATTTTAGAGAAAATTATTTCTCAAATGTGATAATAAATTACAAATAACTTTAAAGAAAAACAGTCCTTGGGCTCTTTTTGACAAGTTTCTAATAACTTAAAGAATTTGATAAAGCCTGAAATTATTGTTTTCAGGATTCCTGAGGGAGAGGGAGGAGGGAATCTCATGGGATTATCCATATTCAGATAAAGGGTACTACGATAAGAGGGAATTATGCATCAAGACTAAAATCTTGAATACACTACTCAGATAGTTCATGTTACCGTGTTTTCACGAAGAGAAATGGCTTTCCAAAGTGCTACTTTATTTTTAATAAGTATCCTGTGAGAAAGTAAGTGAAATGTAAATAAGACTAGCATGAACATGCCATTACCTTTTCACCTAAAACAAGAAAGAGAAAGAAAACTAATCTAATCTATTGTGGGTAACTTGCTATTAAATTTTAACCTAAACATATTTTATTTTCTAACTGGAAAGAAAACCAAGCCAGCCAATCAGAGATGGAATGAAGTAAACCAAATTACATTTTCCTCAGGGAAGAAGAGCGCTTTCTTCCATTACATGTGACATGGCAGTGGTTGAGGTAATTGTGTTTGATACTTTCAATAGCTGGAATGTAAAAGGTTGCTTTTAAAGTGGCAGGTTAAGATAGATTTAAAAAAAAGAAAAACAATGGTTTTTATTTTTGTTTTTGTTTTTAAGGGAAGCAGAAGCTATAAAGAAATGTAAAAACTCCACAGTAGAATCCAAGATCATTAGCAAGTTTAGGACAGGAAAGTCACATATTATATACTGAGAAACAAAGGCATCTACAGTCAATCCAATTTTCTAGAGTGACCATAATGCCCACATTATTTTTCCCCAATGGTCTTTTTTTTTTTTTTTTTTTTTTTTTTGGTATGTGGGTAGTTCCCTGGCTGGGAATCGAACCCAGGCCGCAGCGTTGACAGTACCAGCGCCAAAGCCTTAAGCCGCTACACCACCAGGGAACTCCAATGCCCACATTTAAAATGTCACTTGTTTTATCCTTCCTCTTGACCCTTCAAAATAAACATATCTTAGATGCTTGAGAACGCAGGCAGATTCCCCTACTGCCTATCTCATACATATTAAGAGCCAAGGAAAAGCAAAGGAGCAGAGATTAGAAGCCAAGCTGTTCATCCAGGAGACAGCCACGTCCCACCCCAAGTGCTAGCAGACCCCCTAGAGGTGCTCAGGAAGTAAGCCTTCATTCACTAAAGGGCACTTCTTTCCAACTAACTTTCTCAAAGACATCAGGATTCTTGCAGTCCAAAGTCATTCCATAAAAAGAAGGAATCTGAAAGCCTATCATTCAGGCATCCAGAATTACCCAGCTGATTTCCCTACTTAGATACACGAGGGCTGTCCAGAAAAAACCCCACCATAAATGCCTCTATTTTTCATATTACATGGCTAGACACTGTCCAGACAGCCCTGGTAGACTCAACTACAGATCCAATCTATGTATCCATGTAAAACAACCAAGAATGAACTGTTGACTAAGGTTTCCATCTTGTTTCAGAGTCCAGGATACTAAATAACTCTGTTCAATATTCAGGCAACATCCGTTTAACATACTAATTATCTTCAGAAACAAAGAAGAGGACTATTCCCACTGAGGTAGATACCTCTCTTCCTACCCCTAATTTGGTGTTTGAGTAAAAACAGGAGAGATCCATTCCTAAATAAAAACTGTAGCTCCAACTTGCACAATTTGGCCACAACCAAAAGTTCTTAATTTCTGTGTTCCGATCCCTACTGTATGCCATTCCCAGTATTTCAAATTTCTAGATATCAATTATTTACTCACCCCACTACTCAACGTGAACACACATCACAGTCTATCTGCCCTCTTCTTCCTATCACCTCCTATACAGAAAGCAGTATTTTCTATAGGTCACACATAACACTCATACCTACCTACCATAAACTGGCTTCAAAATTAATAGGTCATTTCCTAACTAATGACTCCCACATTCTTAAAGCCCACATGACAAAAATATTCACTGTATTCAATGGTCTGGTCCACACCACGTCTCATCCCCTGCCCTAGGTTGCACTCTGCAAAAGAAACACCAACACCTCTACCTCCATCCAGTTCAAACCCTCTTCACTCCTTCATTCCACCAGCCTCTGCAACCTTATGAGTTATCTCCAGCAGCAAATTCTCATGGCTCCTCTGTAAAGAAATGGCGATATCTCCTTCTTCTACATAAAACTGGCAATTTGGATTGATTCCCTGTTTGTTCGGTTATTTGGCAGTCAGGTGGTCTGCACTGTCCACAGTACTAGCTTTTGAGCTTAGAGAATTCTCTGCATTCATGTTGGTAAACCAGACAAAACTGAAGCAAATGACAAATGCTCAGACAATGAGAACTCTGCAACTTTGTTCTTTTTACACAAAGAAAAGTTTTATATATACCTTTCATAATCAATAGAATTATTATTACTATAAACTCTTACTCAGAGACATAAAGCAGCTATTAACTTACAGTATATAAAAAAGCTTTCCAGGTTAAAAAAAAAAAAAAAAAAAGAGGAGTCTTTGTATTCTTTCATTTGTCACTGCAAAGTTACATTCAGGAAAATGATTATATGTAAACACCCACAGATGTAACTCTGTTAGAGAAGAGAGGAAGGGAATATGCTGGTATGTCAAGGATAAACATTGACATCCTTTTGCCCAAGCACTTCTCTCCAGTCTTACTGGAAAGTGCCCCAGTCTCCTGACTTGAGAAACTAGGCTATAAGGGATAAGGCAGACGCAGAGAACAGACTCAAACTTGACATATGGAATTAATAACACATTTACTTATTAATGCTTCATTACTAGATAAAAAGTCATCTCTTTTTGTTTAAAAAGTTATCATGGCAACTAAAATTGATCCAAAGCTATAATTCATATGTGAGCTTCCAATGCACAAGGCTAGTAATCCGTAAAACAGATTATTGTACCAAGTGGTCTCTATCAGTATTTTGAAATTTATACATGAAAAGGTCAGATAAGCTCACTTCAAAATTAAGTGACAAAACTTAAGAGTTTATTTTACATACACCATAGTAAAACACAGAATGGCTAAAATCTGCAGTAATAGGGACTGAAAATTTTCATACCATGTCAAATGTGCCACAGAAATGAGAAAAAAAAAACATACATTGTTTTGACTTTTTAAATTCACTTTTTAAATAAAAGCATAAAAAAATTATTGTAGAGTCAAACTTTTCTCTATAACCCATAAAAATTGGGGTAATCTAATCTATAAAAAGAGAGTATGTTCTAAGAAATAATTTGGAATTTTAGTCTCACAGAAAAATCTACTTAGTACTCTTAATGATTTTCAAAACAAGGTTAAATGAGGCCAAAAATACTCCTAAGAAGTAGTTCCCTCTTTTCTCATTAATTAAGCAGCTATTTAAGAAAATAACTTTATATAGATGTTTATAGGTAGGTCAAAAATAAACTGGTTTATTTGGAAAAGGAAAGATGAGACCCTAAGTCAAGAGCAATGTTAAAATCTCAGTTGGGATTTAGGCTCAGTAATCCCTTAAAGCCAAAATGATTTGCCAAGAATTTTCTTGCAATTTACAAGTGCATGGATTGTCTGAAGCTGGTTTCAATCAGTTGGATCAATGATACTCAACCTGAAAATCTGCCATGACTAACATAAGCACTGTAGACAAGAAAGAGAAGAGAGGGGAGGGGAAAGGAGAAAGGGACGGAAAAGGAAGGGAAGCAAGCAAGCAGTTCTGAAAGAACTGAGCAAAAGCTGATGCAATCCATTAAATGCATAATGCACATTTTCAAAGTTACCCATATGAAAACGCGTATTTACCAGACTGAGCAAGCAGCTGCTGCAGGGCAAATACGAGGGCTGTCCGGAAAGTACCCAGCCACGTAATATGAAAAATAGAGGCATTTATGGCTGAATTTTCCCCAGAAGGGATGGGGAGAGGGTGGTGTGTGTGTGTGTGTGTGTGTGTGTGTGTGTGTGTGTGCACGCGCACACACACACACACAAAATCTTAAAATCAACAAGCCTGAAATGGGCCAGAAAAATAAGTGAGGCTATTACCATCGATATAAATTATTTCACACAACACATGATAACTGATTGTTTTCCTTATAGGGGCATCTGGAAATGAAATCATGGGTCTGGATTAAGACTTACTCTCTAACAACTAGACTCTGCCTGGGAATGGATCCCACAATTATTAAGTGACTTCAAATTCTGTATCCATTGATTTCGGCAATGATACTGAACAGGGGTGTTTCTGGCTGTTTTTCACAACCTTAACACAGTTTTGTGTCCAGGAATCTACTGTGCCATCTGCAAACAACAGAGCATTTGCTAAGCCGGGGAAGGAAGTCAGCCAAATTAAGAAGGCAGATCCTCAAAGCAAAGAAAGCCCTCTTTGCTTTTTCAATCCTCAGCAAATCAGCAGGTTTATGTAAATAGAGCAAGAGCAGGGTCCTCTCAAGGGTAAAAACCACAGCCTGAAGCATCAGGCAGTTTGTCATCCCAAAACACAAAGAACCTGTCAGTATCCTTCCTGACAGCCTGCTCACAGAGCGCAGTGGACATTTACTTCACCTACTAATTGAGCAAGCAGCACTGTGAGCCAGCAATAAAGCTGTGGTCAGGCAATGCTCTGCCACAATGCCCTGTCCCTTAAAGAATTTCCCTCCCCAGTTAATGTGATTCTGCCTATTAACCTTTGAAATACCTTCTTATTCCTTTGCAAAGCATGGCAGTGCCATTCTAATGTAATTTCCAAAAGAAAACCTTCTATTACTTGTTAAGAACATGCATGAACACTTTCTCACATCTCACAGACAAATTTTCTAGGGAGCCAGGTGGGTGGCACAGGGGTGGACATGATGTTGACCCTCAGGACACCTCTGCTCTTCTGCTTTCCATTTCTCTTTATACAGGATACCTTACCTCCATCAACCATTAAATGAGGTAACAGCAGGTTGGTCTAATACTGCAGAATATAAACTCACAAGTAGCTCACTAGTTAATATGGAGGGCTCCAAATTTGCAACATACAAAAAAGGGAGTATATGGCAATGTACATGCACATGCTAGAAACAACACTGAAATCTTGTTACCCAAATTCCAGTGCACACCGGCTGCATGGGCTCTAATAGCCTCTCGTCTCTGGTTTCTCATCTGTACAAGAGTCAAACCGATCACCATTACTCACCTCAATAAACAATATACTACATTCCACACAGTAACCACTAAAACACCCTATGAGGAACAACTGAATTCAATGAAAATGTAAAAGCAGAAAGAAGTTTTACCAGATCCTGGCAAGAAAGTTTCTATGCTCTATGAATACAAACAAAGAATGTTGTTTTCTAACAAATACTTTTTAAAGAAATAACTCATTTTTAGTTTTCTGCTAAATTCTTTTGAGGGGAAGGGATACTTACATTGTCTAAAAACAGTGGAGAACTTAAAAGGGAAAAAGAAAAAATCTGGAAAAAGAGCAACTCAATAAGTGAAACCTCTGTCCTTACCCTTATCGTGTGTTTTGACCCTGAAAAATGTCACCAAAATGGCCTGGTAACATCTTCTTAAAGATTATAAACTCAGTGAAAAAGAGATCTCAGGAAACATATATCCTTGGGTCCTTCCTTTTGTAAACTTCATCGAAATTAAATTCCATGTATTCAAATGTCTACAGATTCCCAACTAATACCACAAAGCCAACACAGGCTTTTGTCTAAACACAGAACACTATATACTTGTAGCAAACAGTGATCTGTCTTTTGCCTCACTGCTAACAGGGAATTAAATTATGAGAAAAACCAAGTGTGTGTGTGTGTGGGGGGGGGGGTGTGTGTGCGCGTTAAGCAGGTCATAACACCCAAAGGAATTTTGTTTGAATTTCCCACATTTCTCTTTTCTTCTCTAGGAGTTAGAAAATCTTCCAATGCATCAAAAGCTTAAAGACTGATCCAAGATGATTCTCTTTCTAACTTTAAGAAGTGATGCCAATACTTTGGAATAACTGCTGCAGCAAGAGACCCTTCCCAAATCAATCATATGCTACACAGACTTGAAAACTGCAAAACATGAAAAGGCAAGATTATCCTGCCAGAGGCAGAGACCTTATTAGTTCTACTGATATGCTAAATATTAGCCATGGCTTGACACTTGCATTATACCCTCATCACCACATTTTATTCTGAAAATATTCCTTAAAAAGCTCTCCTTGTAACCCATATTAAATCCGTATAATGAAAAAGGTTCTTAGCAGCCTGACATCCAAACTCCATTAAGTGATGTAGGTCTCTGAGCGTTCTACCTACTGTGTTTGTATAGAGCTTATGTGCCAGAAGAAAACACAGGGAATGGAAGGGCACTGGGGAATGGATTTTAAAAATCAGTGCTGGTCATCTGTCTTATGAAGTAACGTGTCTTAGGGCATTAGAGACATCAGGGCATGGAATTCGAGATTGCTATCACCCTTGCTGCCCCAATCTGTACATACTTTTCAAATGGTTGAGGAGGCAGGTTAACTACCCTATCCTCAATTCAGTGAATCCTATCGAATAATAATAATAATAATAAACTCTGCTATAAAATCACTGTTAAATAGAAGATGATTGCTAATGGCAATGCTGACAGGTCCTCAACACTGACATGTCCTCAACAAAGACTACATCTGGAACATGGCTGAAATATGTACATTTAGGAAAACAACGCGGAAAGAACGCAAACTCTTCTAGGAACACTATGCCCAGTATTCACAGGAAAAAAATCACCAGTGACAGGTAGGTTGGAGTGCAGATTCTTCTCTCCCTACATGGCTGACAACAAACAAATTGCTAGTCTGATCTTCTGGTGTCACATCCCACAGAGTGGATTTCAAGCAACACTGCTTGCTCCTTTTCAGAAAACAATGAGTGGAGAGCCTAGGCTTTACAATTTGCAGTGCTTGCTAGAAATACACAGGAGAATTCACAAGGCCTGGCTATAATTCCTATTCGGCAAATGATTTTATTATAAACTGGTATCATAGTGAATCCATTTTCCTTACGGGTTTTCTGCTACTGTTTAATGGACTGTCAGTATAATTTAGATTTCCTCTCTTTAAACTTAGTCAAGCCTGGCTCCTGATTGTACAGTAAATTAAACATATTTCTATTCAACGAAATTAATGACAGTTAATTGTAGTCTGTAATTTTGTAAAAGCAACTGATCCACAGTTCGAGCATCAAGCTACAAAATTTCTACACCAATTACTTTGTTTTACTTTATAGGCATCCACATCTTATAAGTGTAAGCCTTCCTTGTAAAACTGTATATATTCATTTAATAATAAGAATACTGTATATATTCATTTAATATTTCTCCCAATTCCAATATTTACTACCAACTTCCAGAAAGAGTTAGGACTTAAATTATAACTAAAGGTGAGGAAAATGAAAGTTAATTGTCAGTCTGAACAGAGAGATGTTCCATTATTATGGACTTTTTTTAAGCTAGAAAAACTAAAGATTTAAACTTTCTGTCCCATGTGCGTGCGTGCGTGCGTGCGTGTGTGTGTGTGTGTTGCTTACTATTGGATGATTTTCTTATATAGTCTTTCAAATTAGTCACAATATAAACATTAAGTGAAATTTATTAAAAGTAGGCTAAACATACCATATGGATTTAGATATACATCAAGGCACACAACACATATTAATAAATACTGTACTGAATTATTAGTACTTCTGAGATTGATATTCTGTTTAACAGAAATTTACTGCTGAGTTTTATTTACCAGGCAACACAACCATTCCATGAGTGATTTTTTTCTTCTTGAGTGATTGGTCTTTCACCTAAGCATCCACACAGCTGTGTAAAAGAAAATTCTCAAATCAAGACCCAAATAATAATAAAGCATCCAGAATTTGCTACCCCAAAACTATAAACATCAGGCAAGGTCACAGACTGACAGATTACAATTCCCACAAAAATAAAAAAGTAAAGGAAAACCACACACTATCTTTTCATGCCTTTTATCACTTGATACTCTGCATCTGTTCAGCTGGTTTCTGATTCTCCTATAACCACGTTCCAATCATGCCCCATTCCAGGAACTTCCTCTTGCTGCTGCCCCGTTAGAGATGTTTTAACTCTGCTTGGTCCTACTGTAATTCTATGGAACCTCAAAGACACAAATCAAGGTTTCTATGGTCCTCCTTTCTTCCTTTATGTCACCACCAACTTACAGTCTTCCTATTCAGTTGGTATTTACCCACTCACTGCCTGTTACTGACATGTGAGGGATGTCCGGAAAGAATCCAGCCATAAATGCCTCTCTTTTTCATATTACATGGCTGGATACTTTCCAGAAAACCCTCATATAACATTTCTTGAATGAGTGTAATTTTTCCCCATAAACTGAAGTACCAAGGACTAGAATCTTGTCCATTTTTATATCTTGCCCTACTTCAACTCCACAAAACACCTTGCACAAAGTTATAGATACAGAAGACTGTGGTCTTACATTACCGGCTGATTAATAAAACACTATTAATACTGTAGCTGGTATCTAACATACCTCATTAAATTCTACTAGCTTATTCAAAATCTATTACAGTTTCGGTGGACCTCAAATTTAATCATTTGCTTTAATTTATATTAACTTCTAAGGGCAAATGAAACCTGCTCCCTGACTCTTTTACTCTACCTATCTCTCTTCCTTGCAATCCTCCTTAAATCACTATTGTTTTCATTTGGGTTTTGTTGTTGTAGTAACTATTCTTGGTCAGATAATTTAATTTTAAAAGAATTTAAAATTAAAGTCAAAGACCAAAGATAACTTAAGAATAATTTAAAATACCTAGTCACTTTCAACATGACTGGATAAATACTGAGACCTCAGATTTTCATTAAAGATCTTTAGCCAACTATGAATTATAAATGTCATTTTACAAGTATTCAACAGATATTTGGGGGAAAAAAATAATTCTACTTACACAATTTCCAATTACCTATCTCCTTAAGATTCTAGTAAATGCAATAATTTCATTTTATAACATATACATCATTCTCAAGCTAAAAAGTATTCAGGGGTGAGGAGGGTAGCTGGCATCTTGTCTGGTAATCTGCCATTCACTTTTCATAATCGAAATTAGTAAAGATCTGAGCATGGCAGCAGTATTTAAAGTATCCAAATATTTCTTGATTCTAATATGAAATTAGAGATTTTGTTTATTGTTTGGGCCATAAGATGCTTTCTGTACAAATCTATAGTCAACACACTTTAAAAAATGAGAGTAGCTACTCTGGGCCAATATAACACTTAATGAGAATTTTGCTTTCTATAACTAGTACCTTGGAAAAATCCTGTTTTGAACATCTGCTGAGACAAAATAAATCAGAACTTGGGGGGAAAAAAATTAAGACATCTCCATTTTAACAAAAATTATACCAGGCAAATTTTGTCAAGATTTTGTTAAAACTAAAAACTGAAGATAAATTTTTCTATAAGGAACAGAATCATAAAGTCATAAAACATCCACACAGACTTATGGGCATCACCTACATCCAGCTAAGTGCTAGAGATACTGAGGTGAATAAAAATATTCTCCTTCCCTTCACAAGTTCACTATCAAATAATGTTAGGGCTAGATATGGAAACAAATGACTTCAATAATTTTAATTGTACTTGTTTTTTCAGTCTTGGTAACAGAGACTGCTAGCTGAGCATAATACACACATACCCTTTTTCCTTAATAACAGAATATCTGATCTTTAGTAGGGTCTATGGCCCCTCAGAAGAAAGGCCACATTTCCCAGCCTCCCTTACAGGTGGTTTGGTTTGGTCATGTGACTAATTCTGGTCACGACATATGAGCAGGAAGAGTATTTCAACTTTTGGAAACTGAGTTCTAAAAAGAAGAGGCTCTGCTCATCTTATCCTTCCCATTGGCCTGAAGGCAAATGTACTGGATCACTAGATGGGATGGGAATGGAGACCACACACAATGAAGTAACAAAACCTTTGACTGTAGCTAAAGAACCAGATCAAGAATTTACTAATTCATCATTCAGGATATCTAGCCTCTGTACACAAATATCTTTAAACTATTTTAAAATGGGGCAAAATAGTTAAACTACATTCGTGAACACAAGTGAAACACAGAACAATAATTTGGAGAAAACATTCTAATTTTTTTAAATAAGGAAAGCTAGGAAGGAACAGATGACCCTAGCAAGTGTATAAAAACTTGGAACATAGAGCTCTTGATTTAGAATGACTAAAATACCTTGACTAGATAGCAGAAACAGTTGCCTTCCAGTGGGATTAAGAATCAACCCCTAAGCCAGATGAAATGGGCAGGCCAAAGTCCACAACTGCCTCCCTGAACAGACTTCACAGCTAAGTCAAACTCCAGTAAAACTCTACCTCACTGTTTTACAAGTAGGAATAAGGGTTGTAACTTCTCCTGCAAACTGACCAGCATTTTGTGTGAAGGACAGGTTAGCGGTTTTTACTGGCACCACTTGGTCTCCCCCTCTCTTTTCCACTTCTGTATGGGTTTGATTTTAGGACTTCAGACAGAATACGTGTCTGCTCCTCCAACAAAAATACAGGTACCACTGATAACTAAATTTTCTGGAACATTATATCATTTATAAAAGCTAAAGCTGACCAGAATTCACTATACTAAGTTCTCAGAATATACTCCAGTCTACGGCCATACCACCCTGAACATGCCCGATCTCGTCTGATCTCGGAAGCTAAGCTGGGTCGGGCCTGGTTAGTACTTGGATGGGAGAATATACTCCACATTTTACTTCATAGTAGAAAGATGATATTCCCTCTAATGTCACACAGCTTTACCTCCTCCTTTCCACACCATTAACTATAGATAAAGCAGAGCACACAAACCTGTGTGATCCATTCATTCTCTGAGGTGAAGACTTACTATCCAAAGATAACGTAAAGTCTCTTGCTCTGCCTAGAGAACACTTCTCCAATTTCAAAACCATAAATTCAGTTACTCTAGAAGCCAAAATCCTATACTACACCAGAGCTAGTTAGAACAAATTGCAATAGCAATACAGTAAAAATCTTTATAAGTCCAGACATAGCCTTACACTCAGCAGTTTCACTCCTATGCAAAGTGAGCAGAAATGAATACATGATCACCACTGTTGTGCATAATGAAGACTATTTGAAAAGAACCCAAAATCTCGTAATATGTAACTAGTTACATTATGGTATCTATCCATTAATGTGGGTGTGCCTAATGCTTTTTGTGCCATGGATGTCTTCAGCAATCTATACACTTATTTTCAAAAAAAAAAAAAAAAAAAAAAAAAAAAATTTTTTTTAATAAATGTTCCAAATTTGCAAAGCATATATTGAAATACATATCACATTATGAGAAAAAAACACAATGTAACATATGTACTTCACTAGAGGTTATTCCCTTAATAACCTCCATAACTTCAAAGTAGTGATAAACATACACATTATTTTGAGATGTTTATCTCTGCATGATGTGACATCAGAATATGTGTGATTTATATTTGTGTCACAAGTACTACCATTATTACTATGGTTTATTGCCTACCATCATAATTGAAGTGTGGTGCTAAATGTCATCTGAAATGTAATGAATTAGTGAAAATAAAAATGTAATTTTTATCCATCCAAGTTCACAGCCTCCTAAATTCTATTCAGAGTCTACTAGGTTGATCAGGGACCTCAGGTTAAGAACTCCAATATTAATGGCATACTAAGCAGCAATAATGATTCAGATTTATAATTACTGCCATGGCAATAAATTAAGGACATGTTAAGTTTAAAAAAATATTACAAAACAGTGAATAGCATAACCCCACATATGCATGTTTACTAAGGTAAGTGACCATATAACAAAATATTAACTATAGTTTTGTGGTTTCACTTTTGCTTATCCAAGTAATTCAATTTTTTGACAAGGTATTATTTGTTCATCAAAAAGGAAAAAAAAATTTCAGGAGGAAAAATAAAGAAAACAATCAAAAGGCCTATAACCAAATATTATAAATGTACTCATAGGGCAAAGGCAAAAGCAAGTGAATTCAGAGGAGAGAACATAAAAATGAAGTACCTCTAATCATTACAGAAGTTGAGTTACAGAAACAACACTGAAAACAGAGCTGGAAATCCATACATTGACGAAGCAGATGCCATAGCACTGAGCATCCTAGCAGCTGGGAAATAATAAAAGTAAAACATATGACACAACTGATGGTCTCTACAAACTAGCCTCTACCAATCACAATCTGAAGGCCAAATGAAGTTTTTAAAAAGACTGTATTCCATGTACCAAAGATCTAGTTTTTGGATAGGTGCTACAGACTTCAAAAGCATTCTAGCTTGCCAGAAAGATAGTCCAGGGTTTTTCTCCCTCAAACTGTCTCATAGACAGGACAGAGAGCAAACTAGAAATCAAGTCTCCACTATCTAGCTTGAAACATGAAATATAAAATCCCCTGTAAGGAGCACAATCTCCCCAAGTCTGAGTGTTGCGAGAGTTCTCATATCACACTCCAAAACTTTAGGTGTATTTTTACACTATGGATAGTGGTAATTAAATCACTACTTTTCAACTAAACTGTTCCTGATAATATACAACCACAACAAACCAGGTGAGACCTATTTGTGATATTTCCCTCCCCTCTACTAAAGAGAAAAAAATTATAATTATACAAAGTATTATTAATACTGCTTCAATCAATTTGGTAATTGTACAGTACCTATGTTTTATAATATCAGCACAATGGGATATTCAGGACAAGTAAAGTCTGAAAACTAAATGCTACTTAATAACAAAGCTTGTCTTCAAGCCAACAGTTATGCATTGATGTACTAAATGGAGCATAAATTAAAATGTTAATGTAAAAGCTGAGAATAATGAAAAACATGTTGAAATACATAGATCTGTATTATAAACTCACTCCATTTTTCCTTTTTTAAAGGAACTTACAGCCATAATCAAAACTACTCCCCCTAAGAATATTTTTTTACTGTAGAAATCTCTATTGATTAATCTAAAGTAAGACACTAGCCATCTGTCAACATCTGCCCAACACACAAAGAAAGCCAGAGCAATGCCCACAGCCTTCAGAGGAAATGTAAAACAAGTATATCTGTGCCCTTTACGATTCATTTTACACATTAAACTGGACATCACTGAAAAGGCATTCCTTGCAAAGGCAATTGATAAGGAAATTTAGAGATGTGAGAAAATAAAGGTAGGGGTTAAACGAGTGAAGAAATATGGAATATCTTTCACATGCAACATAGTGTATGCTGCACTATGTTACTACATACATTAGAGCACATATTTAATGGTGAAATAATTTAAAAGATTTAAGGACTGGATACTTAATGCATACACAATGATAAAGAGTTATTATGTATGAATTTCATAGACTTGGTAAAGTAACTTTAGAAATGTATCCATTTTCAGGTATTTTTAAGCAGTAACTTAAAAAAACCAGGTAACTTAACTTACCTTCCCCCACCTATCTTATGGTCCCCAAAAGTTTATTACAAAATTTGTATTAATACAAACATATAAAGAAGTGGAAAATAAAACTACATATTTTTACTTTTTCTAGTATTTAAGGTATTTGGATATCTCCAAAGCAAAATTCCTGTGCACAAGTATCTATTCAGTAGTATTTAAATGTTTTCCAAAAAGAAAAAGAAATCACTCTTGTGCACATACATTTTTAAGTAATCAACAAACCTAATACATTGCTCCATCTTTAAATTCATAGACCATATTTTTTTATTTTGGACAATCTAGTTTTCTCAGCTGGTGAAGCTGTTAGAATAAATAGAAGGCAATATATGGAAAGATAACAAATACATGGGTCAATGTCAAATAGAAGCCCATCGCTGTCAAGAGCTGAGCCAAATTCCTACATTTCAATTTAAATGATGTTATCCAACTCAAATACCACCATGCCACTTCAAATCAAAATTGTTTCCTTTTAAAAAGAGCTTTCTACAAAACTGATAGAGTATAACAGATTAAACAACTCTTTCAGTAATTTCCTCAGCTACTACAAAGCAAGGCATCAATGTATAATTATAATAAAGGGAACATTTAACAATTAATTGAGCCAGCAAAAAGCTAAACCTCCAGAGCTTAGGAGTTCAAACGCTTGCTCACTAAGCAAAAGAGCAGAGGATTTTAACATAACTGCAGGAAATCTCAGTCCAATTAGACTCTAGGTAAATATAAATCTTGTTCCACTATGACTGGGGCTCTATTTGTCACAGTCCACCGGGCTACTTTTTGTATCTAGCTTGGAGATTCAAACAAAAGAACACTCCCACCCACTCTGTTGTAGCTCCTCGTGCTACTCCTTTCCTCTGGGTTCTGCGCTGAACAGAGAAGATCTTCAGTTAGCTTATTTTTAAAACCAACCAACAAGACTCCCAAAACGTATCACACAATATGTGAGGTAATAATGAAGAACACTCATGATTTTTACAATTTTATTTTATTTTATTATTATTTTTTTTTGCTTTTTGGTATGTGGGAAGCTCCCCGACTAGGAATCGAACCCAGGCCGCAGTGCTGACAGCGCCAGCGCCGAAGCCTTAAGCCGCTACACCATCAGGGAACTCCCGATTTTTACAATTTTATAATGGTGACATATTAACTAAGTCACTTTCATCATTCAGTCTCTATTCAGATTCTATGTAGAGGATATGCACGAATACTTCTTCAAAAAGAAATTAGAAATAAATAAACAGGGATGGCAACTGCTTCACAGGGTTACTTCACTGGCAAGCTTCTTGAGAAGAATTTATACAGAATTAATACAGGTGGGGGAATCCCAACCTTAAGTATCATTCTATGCTTTGTAGAGTTTGATGAGAAACAGAAAAAGTTACAACTTAACACCTAAATGGTTTCAACAATACAAACAAGTAAAAAATACTTTTTAATTTAACTGGACAAATCAAAGCAAACTGTATTTTTAAGAGTAGCATAAACTACTAGGTAATGAAAGAATTTTAAGTATTTTAAGAATGGGCAAAACTAGAAGCTAAAGCAGGAAACCCACAGAGACTGGCAGAGCACCAGGCCTAATGGCGGGGAGGGGGGCGAGGCGCTATTTCCCAACACTTGAAAATTATATAAAATTCAAATGTCAGTGTCCATAAATAAAGTTTTATTGGTGCATAACCATGCCAACTTGTTTCTATCTTGTCGTTCCTTTCATGCCACAGAGCAGAGTTAAGTAGATGCAACAGAGACCTATGGACTACAGCAAAGTTGAAAATATTTATTATCTGGTCCTTTACAGAAAGAGTTTGCTGAGCATTGCTCTAGAAATGCTCACTAAATAAGTAAAGCAGCTCACATGATAATGTAAATTTTATACCACAGAAGACAACAATGGAAATGGGCTTTTATTTGATAACGACAAATTTGCTCAGAAACATTCTGTTTATAAAATGCTCAACAATTTTTCTAGAGGTTATTATCAAGCATACTGGCCTGAAGCATACAAAATGAAGCTGTTAGCCAATGTCTTCACAAGGATAAAAGAGTGCCTCCAACATGTCATCTTCAAGTTCCCTGTCCTATACTGTTATTTCGACTGAAAACTCAGCTCATTTTGGGAATCTAGATCAGGGATGACAATACTCCCATACCTGTGCCAAAGAAAAACACTGTCAAGCGGATCAGAGCACTCCTTGAAAATATACTACTTTCAGCCTCAATCACCTGGAGACAGGAAACAATCCATCTCCCATCTAATCTAAATGATCTCTTCTACGGGTTTATCTGGTTTGGACTTCTTTAACATTCATTCTTCTTTTATCATTGTTCTTATATCTTTTCTTGTGTGAAAACACCACTTGGAAAGAGGACAGAGAGGACAAAAATAAAATGAAATTGAGCAGGTATGCTTACTGTCTGTTACCTGTGAACAGGGCATAAACAGGCCAAGATATAAACCATCAATTTAAAAAAACAAAAAACAAACAAACCAATTACAACAAAACCCTGGGCTTCTATGTCTTTTTATCAAAATACTGACCATGAAGAGGCTCTTGATTAACCCTGAATCCTGCTTTTTTATTTAACCTTCATATAACAAATGAACTAGAGAGATACAGGCTCTGTGTTTACCATGATACTTCAAGGAACGGTCTTGAGGAACAATGACTACACTTGGCAACCAAAACCACGGAAAGACAAGTTATCAACCATGGCAAAATGAAACCACAGCAAGACGCAAGTCCAATTCAGATTCAGACACGTAAATGCACGGAACCAGGCACGCAGCATGGCGGACCCAGATGAACACAGTCCTGCAGGACAGCCAGAGCCCACTATACTCAACAGAAGCCATGGCAACAGTGGAGAAGGGCAATGTCTGCTCTCAAATTAACCTTAGCCAGGAATTCCGGGGGTTTTCCACAATACACTGAGATAGTTTTTGAGCATTTGCATAGGCAAAACTGCCTCCCTAAGAAACGTTTTGCCTGAGCCTACTCCTGTTGTCACAGAATAATTTCATGAGCTGTCAGCACTAGGCAAGCAAGCAATCCACTGAACACTTTAAATTTCCATGACAATTATATAATCCTAAGGAAACAAAAGGGCCCAAGAGTCTAACAGGGTCAAAGACCTTCATCTTTGGAGAGGAAACACACATTATCCTGGGATCCCATCACATTCCATAGTCTTTAGAGCCAATATGAAACAAATGTTCTTTAAAAAAAAAAAAAAAAAAGCAGGCAGTAAACCATGAGAGAGTTGCAGATTTGTGAATAATCAAAGAATTAAATAATGTGAGGAGGTCACACACCACCCTTCTGGAGTTTTAAAATGGAGAGTTAGTGACTATAAATATCTTCCTTTAGTAAGTTCAAATCTTTTCAACCTAGGAGAATTATAAATGAAGTGACCCCAATTAACTGGGGTGGTGTTTCTCTCCTTAAATTGATAGGCAACTTTATCCCATGAAAAGTTAGAATTAAGTAAAAAAGATTTGAGAATCAAAAGTACATTAACATTTGGGGGAATCATTTTAAAAACCATAATGTATTTGGTATTTTTATTCTTTTTATAGTTAAAAGAATTTGACTTACAACAACAGCCTTGAAATTCCAATTTTAGAAAGTATCACTTACCTAGTACTTTATTGTATGCTTGGTCCTTTCTAAAGAAGCCCCACATATATGTGTGTTTGTGTGTATCATTTAATCCTCACTGCAGCCTTGAGGTGGGTACTCATCCTCATTTTAGAAAGAAACAAAGGCACAGAGGTTGTCCCCTGCCATCCCACTCCACACCCAGCAGTGGAAATGACTGCAGAGTGCTACTGCTTCCGTGTGTGAAACTGACTGGGGCATAAACCCCAAGTGAGTTTTTAGACAGCACTGAAGTATCTAAGTCATCTCTTTAGGTTCACTTCATTTGTGGGTATAATTTATTTCATTTGCAACACGCCTGGGCAGACTTTTTCAGGGCAAGGGCTACTTTTCCAAGTGTCATGGTCTACTAGCTATTTATTTTATTATTCAGGCGGTTTCCCCAAAATTGCTTGGTTGCAATCCACAACTTGCCTAGCACTGATTTGTAAGAAGAGTTAAGTACTTGAGAAGGTTTATATTAATCTAACAAAAATCAAATATTAAATTATGTTTAAATTATTTTATCTAATAAGCCTAAATAAATGCTGAAGATACTTTAACTATTTTATAAACAAGACCAATTATAATTCAAAAATCCTTTAAAGGGAGTTCCCTGATGGTGTAGTGGCTTAAGGTTTCGGCACTGGGGCTGTCAGCACTGCGGCCTGGGTTCGATTCCCAGCCAGGGAGCTACCCACATACAAAAAAAAAAAAAAAAAAAAGCAAAAACACACACACACACACACACACACACACACACACACACACACACAAAAACAACAACAACAACAAAAATCCTTTAAAAGTGACTGACTATAAAATTTAATTTATAGGGGGTTCCCTGGTGGTGTGTTAGCTAGACTTCAGTGCTGTCAACACTGAGGGCTGGGTTCAATTCCCAGCCAGGGAACCACCCCCTCCCCCAAAAAAACAAATTTAATTTATAAAAATGATAAGATTTACAAGCTGAATGTTAAAAAATATGGAGTCTTTCATTTATAACTTTAACAAACTGAATACCAACTTTCTAAACCAAAGTGAACTTTGGATTTGAACTTTGCGTAGTCTTTTGTACATATAAAATAAATAAATACTAGTCCTTAGGACCCTTCCCAAGAAAGTCTTTACCTACACAACTACTCAACTCCTAAAGGAAGCACAGCTGAAACAATGCTATTCAAGAGAGGCCACTCCATAAACACAGGGTACATAGATACTCAAGTCTGTAGTCACTACCACTGCCGATGCTAAGAAATACTTGGGGAATGAAGGAGGAAGTGTCTAGAAAGTGTCAGACACTTTTCTAGGCACCTGGGGTACAACAATGAGCAAAAATAAAAAAGATTCCTGCCCTGCTGGAGCAGATGAGCAAAGAAGACACCAGGGAAATGGGAATGGAGGTATTTAAACCAAGTATAAGACTTCGGGGGCAGAAAGGACTGGGAAAGGTGGTGAGGCCCTTGGACTGGAGGTCCTAGTGGGCTCAACTTCTGGAATTGGGGACTGCATGGCTGAGAGGTGGAAGAGTGGGATCAAGGAAACTGAGATGAGGAGACTGTCAGAAAGCTACACTCCTGAATTTTATGATTAATTGTTCATAACAATACCTTCAAAGAATTACCATTTAACATGTTGCTGCCATTAATTATCAAAGGTGATTTTTAAATAGCCACACATAAAACATTCCTATCTCTTTCATAATACCCAGTTTGCAATACACTGTGGTTCAACTGTTTCTCATGTAGACATTTCTGCTATAATATAATATATGAGGACTGTCCAGAAAGTATCCAGGTATGTAATATGAAAAGTAAAGGCTGGATTTTTTCCAGACAGCCCGTGTAAATTTGCTAGGAAAACCTCATGTTGAGCAAAAATATGCACTAAGAATAAAAGGGCTTATCTAAAATTCAGGTTAAGGAGCAGATTACTCAAAACCTATGCAACTCTAAAATCAGATTACTATTTTTTGAATAATCAATAATTATACCTCAAGAAGTAAGACAGCACAGGCACGCACCCCAGAGTGGCTAAAGGCTGCCTTGGGTAGCATGTAAAATACATAAAAACAAGCATGCTGTCTTGAAGGCACCAACATGATGCAGACTCACATGAGGTTTTTACGAAGGTGAGCACAGCAGGCAAGGCAACCTGCCAGAGTCAGAGTGTAGCAGGGGGTGCACTTCTCTGGGGAGGGAACCCCAGGGTGCATGTGTTCATTTTCATTTCATTTTAAATAGGGATGAAAGGGCTCCTGCCAGTGCAACAGCCAAATTGAAGGTTTAAATTCTCACCTACTTGTTTCTTTTCTGCTCAAATATAATCCCAAAATAAACCACATAATTATATATTATAATTCTACCTCTAGTCACACTCCTCATGTACAAATGAACCAGCACAAATTATACATTCTATTGACATCACTCCTCTATTTACCTATCACATACACAGCAAAACAAGCTACTATTTATAAATACCCGTATGTTGTTACAAGTTCTCACTGAACCTAGTGCTATAGTGTGAGTCTCCTGATGAAGTGGTACATGGTGAACATGTGTTGTTTTTCTGACCTTCTCTCATCTTATTTCTTCTACTGAACAGCTCCCTAGTTCAATGCGGGAAACTATCTTAGCCCCACCATGCGGTTTTAGGGGGCACAATAGATCATGCTGTCTTTTTTTTTTTTTTTTTATCCAGGACGCAGACATGCAATTCAAGCCTGGCCAACTAAATTTACTCTTTTGAGAGCTGAGTGACAGCAAAGACAAGAAAGTGCTGAATGGCACCCATTCCAGTGGTAGCACCCAAATGACCAAAAATCAGCACTGCCCTTGATCCAGGCAGATTTCTAGCCATTCTGGGAGTTACTCTATCAACAAATTATTTTTTGTTCTCCAACTTGCATTTAAAATTCTTTAATGAATACAATATGCTCACTTTTATCAGATCATAAAACTATGCATTTTCCCTTTCAGTTGCTGAGTTAAGGGTTCAAATCCAGCAATAACCATTAGGCTCAATATTCTAGAACAATTCACCTCTAACTCAGTTTAGTTCCCATAATTGTTATGTACTAGCCTTTTTAACAATCATGCTATGTATATATATCTAGTAAGAAAGACATAAACAATTTCCAAAAGCAGACAAGATGTAACTAATTCTAGGAGCAGGATAAAAAAGGAAAAAACGTACAGTTGATTCTTGAACAACATAGATTTGAACTGCACAGATCTACTTATACAGAGATTTTCTTCAATAAATACAGTAGACATTCTGTTTTCTTCCTTATGATATTCTTAAAACATTCTTTTTTTCTAGCTTACTTTGTTGTAAGAATACAGTATATAACATACAAAATATGCATTAAGCAACTGATTACGTTATCAGTAAGGCTTCTGATTAACAGTAAACTAGCTATTAGTAGTTAAGTTTGGGGGAATCAAAAGTTATATGTAGATTTTTTACTATACATGGGGGTCAGTGTCCGTAACCCCTGAGTTGTTCAAGGGTCAACTGTGATTATATCATTTGCATTTTCTACGAAATAGGCCGACTGCCCCCCTCCTTTTTTTATTTCAACATAGGTGTGTTTGTTTCTTGTATTATCTTATTTTATGCAAATATTCATCTATTCTTGGCTTTCACCAATTCTCACAGGCCAGCATCATCTTACAAACTAGCTGTATGACCCTGGCCTTCAAGCCTTCATTTCCTAATCTGTGTAACAGGGAAATAATGATGAGGTTTTGTAGGAACTTTTTTAAGGACTAGAAACAACACACATAAAGCAAGCCCAGTGAAAAGAGCAGGTGCTTTAGAAATGGTGGTTAGTTATCATCCATGTGTACGGCTCCTTCACTCCCTCATGACTGTCTATTTGTACCCCAAGTTCACAGTTCTCTTTACAATCAGGTACTTTAGAAGACCCAAATTTTTCCCAATTGACTGGCTGGTATTTAATTGTATAGCTAGCTGCCTCTGTTCCTCTTGAATTATATGTGCTGTATATCACATCAAAATCTCAAGCCATGAAAGTCTACCGCCCTTTTCCCTTTAAAAGCTTATCTTCCTTTTCCTCTCTTTTTTAGATCTGCCTAAATTTCTGTCTGCCATAAATAAGTGACAGGTGTGCTGGGATGCTGGCCCTCTCAGCCCTCAAGGCAATGCACTCATTTTCTATTTGTGTATTAACCTGAAAAAGACTGAGAAGCACTGGTCTAAGATCAGTGTTTCTCAAGTTTTAATGTGTATTTAAATTACCTGGGACTCTTATTAAAACAAAAATTCTGATTCAGTAGATCTGGAGTGGAACTTAAGATTCTGCATTTGTAGCCCACTCTCATGGGATGATAATCTATAGCCAACACTTGAAGCAGCAAGTATCTAAGGGGTTCCTATTCTAGAAATAACAGCTAGGGTAAATGGGAGAGTCAACAAAATTATGGAGAACCAGCCTAATATGTACTTTTTAAAGAACATGTTTCTTTATCAAAATAACAAGTAAAACTGATATGCCAAAATAAAAAAAAAAAAATACCTCCCAGTAATTTGAATTGAATTTTTTGACTGTTTTACCTGATCAGAAATAAAGAGGTCATAGTATCTGACTGAAAATAGTGGACACACTGTTGGTAAGCATGTAAACTGGTACAGCCACTATGAAAAACAGTATGAAGGTTCCTCAAAAAAATAAATATTTATTTTTTACCATATGATCCTGCAAGGTCCATATCAGGGTATATATTGATAGCTGAAGGAAATGAAATCACTATCTCAAAGAGATATCTGCACCCCTATATTCACTGCAGCATTATTTACAATAGCTAAGACATGGAAATAACCCAAGTGTCCATCAAGAGATGAATGAAGAAAGAATATGTGTTGTACATATGAGGGCTGTCCAGAAAAAAACCCAGCCATAAATGCCTCTATTTTTCATATTGCATGGCTGGATACTTTCCAGACAGCTCTTTTATACAATGTAGTATTATTTAGCCATAAAAAAAGAAGGAAATTCTGCCAGGTGCAACAACATGGCTGAACCTGAGAGCATCATGCTAAGTGAAAAAGTGAGACAGAGAAAGACAAATGCTGTATGATATCAGTTATGTATGAAATCTATAAAAAACAAAATCAAAGATACAGAGAAGAGATTCGTGGCTTTAGGAGGAAAGAAATGAGAAAGATAGTCAAAGGGTACAAACTTTCAGTTAGAGGATGAGTAAGTTCTGAGGACGGCATGGTGACTATAATTAGCAATACTACCTTATATATTTGAAAGTTACAAAAGTAAATTTTACAAGTTCTCACCACACAAGAAAAAATTATATATATGTGAGCTTATGGATGGTTGTGGTAATCATTTTGCAATATATACATACATAAAATCACTCACTATATTGTACATCTTAAATAATGTTTTTTGTCAATTGTATCTCAATAAAGTTAGGGGGGAAGGAAAGAATATAGTGGAAAGAAATTAATATGCTACCCACAGCAAACTTCAGAAATCAATATGCTATGCTAAAGAAGCCCCAAAGGGAAATCTGGCTGCACACAGCTGTGTAATAAATCAATGTGTTACCGTGACAGTCATCTCAAAAGTAAAGTAATGGTTGATAGACAACAAAGAAGTTAGAGTAGACATAATGGCAATATATATATTGGAGCTCCACAAAGGTTTGTGTTTTTTTCTTTTTGTTGTTTTTCTAGAACAAACCTGTTAAATCATCCACTGGGAAATAATTCAAGACAGACTTCCAGAAGCATTATTCTAATTTTGACATCATTAATCAGTCAACAGAATTTTGAAAGGTTTTCAGAAATTTATTCAACAAATATTATGGAATGCACACTGTGTATACACTATTGTAGATGCCAGGACTACAATGAAATGCAAAAAAAAAAAAAAAGAAAGAAAAAAAGTTGCAGCTCTATGAAGGAGATATTATCTTAAAATAACAGAAAAAAGTAGTGAATTATTACTACTATAAGTGCTAGAAGAAAAGATACATAATGCCATGGCAACATCTATTAAGAAAATCTGGGTAACCTGGCAGAGGAAAGGCAATGACACTGGAATTGAAGAGCTGAAGAAAGGGTAAGGATGAGGTAAGTGTGCATGTGTGTGTATGAGTGAGGGGGTTCACTAGCCTGCCACAACAGCAAGTGCAAAGTCCATGAGGCAGAAGGTAACATGGGCAGTAGGACTACCTAAAAGTCCATTATATGCTGAGCATCAATGGACAAAATAAAGATAACTCCAGAGATAAGGAACTGGAACAAGATAGAGCTGGTTGTGACATACGTAAGGTTAAAACTTAGCTAGTGATAATTCTAAATAATACCCAATTTGTCAGAGAACTTCATTCTTCTCAGACCTAATGATCTGATTATAGACCTGTTCCCCTAGGACAAGGAAGTACAGTCATATATAGTCTATTTTTATCCTCACAGTATCACTCACTGCTGGACTCGTTCTTAATGACATTTTGGGAGGTTATCTATAATTTACAATAAATCTGAGTATTAAAACTAAGTCATAAGAGTACGAAGCCAAAAACCAAACAAACAAAACACAAGAATCTGTGCCATATATTCAAAAAAAACAACAAATGAGCGTAAAAGATCTACCATTCAACAACTATTAACAACAGAAAAAAACCCTTACGATGTCCTATAGATTCTTACCTAACCATTAAGATACAACTAAGCATACTGAATCTCTGCAGTTGGGTGAGGATAATGGTTTTTCATCACTAACAAAAAATGTTATTGCAGCATTCTGCACCAAGAAAGAAAAAGACCAGAAAGGAAGATGAAGGGGGGGAAAAAAAAATCAAGCCCCATCTGGGAATCTAATCCCAATACCTTACTTTTGATTCTTCAGTTTAGGTAAACCTAGAAAACAGGCAATATTTCACAATCCTCCATTTAGAAATAAGCTTTTTGGAGAAAGCAACCTAGTAATTTAGCTTCAAATTCATCCCCCCAAAAGAAAGAAAAACCACTGAGGTCAAAGACAGTCTCCTTATCAAAGAATCAAACATCTGATGGACCTGGCAGGTGAAAACTCAAGGTCACAACAATATCACCCAATCAAACACAAGAAATGCCTTGCACAAAATGGGCATGCTCTGAGTACCACAGAAAACTTTCAAACCATTGCTGGTTTTTACAGACCCTTTCTAACATAGTTAGCATCCGGAAAGAGGCTATCTTTTTCACATTTCACAAGGGTCCTCGTTTCTTCCCAAAACGCTTTGAGAACCTACTGATTTTTAAATAAGCTCTTAGCAACCTCCCTCCATATATTATTCTAAACATCAAGCGGAAAGATTTCCTATCATCCCGTAGTAGGGGCAATATGAATGCGCAACAGTTCCCAAACTAGTTTTCTCAAAACTGGTTTTGCTTAAGGAGATACTTAAAAGAAACAGAGTGTTATAGTCCAATAAATGGGAAAAAATGGCAGCGTAATTTTTATTGTTCAAGAGGTTTCCTTCACTGCAGGACTTCTCAGAGTCATTAATTATGAAATCTCTCATGAGAGAGATAACGTGCAGTATTTCCCACATGTATCTGACTACAACTATTTTGGGGAAGTATCACCTCTGACACAGGAGTAATGATCCATTGAGACAGATTGGCATTCAATAAATACCGCACAAGACAGCTGGCCTTTTGATCATATTACCACATTGAATTATTACATATTAAGAGAAAAAGGTAATAAGACCTTTAAGTTATACTATAATCTATATCTAAAGGAGTTAACATATTCTGTTCCTTTCTCATGATCAAAGCAAGCAACTGTGGTAACTCTATAACAAGGTACTTCTGCAGTAGTTAAGAAATTCTTACTGTATAATAGCTAAGGGTGAATCAAACACTGACAGTACTGTCACCTACACATTACTCATCTCCACAGCAGAGCCTAACCTCTCTACAACCTCAACTGTGATAATTTTATATCACAACGATATCTTCTCAATCATCAACCAAGGAATTGCAGTTGTGAATACAAATGTATCTGTATAAATTCTACTGACAATTATCTTTTGAAATCCAAAACTAATACCCATTTGGGGTGAGGTAAGGGTGGGAAATCTGGTACTTTATGTGAAATTCAGAACAGTTATAGTACTCCTCAGTGTATAAAAAATTTAAAAAAAAACACACAAAAAAACACATAAAATTGTACCAGGTTCATGACATAACATAATCTCCTTAATCTCCCTTTCCTGGAAAAACATCAAACTGGGAGACTTTAATCTGCTAATTACAGCTCATATGAAATTCATGTCATTCCTCAGCACTCTAAGTAATTCAAAAAACTGATTCCAGTGAGTTTCACTGACTTCTGTAAGAAAAGTGTCTTAAAAGACACTTTACATCAAATGAAAAAGTAAGATTTTGCTAGTGCCCAAAAGCTTCTGATTCTCTTATTCCCGGGTGTCTCATCTGAAAGCTAAATCTGTCTCTTGAACAGTGCTAGAAATCTCAGTACAATGAATGAACATCAGGTATTTTCTGAAAAACAAAGCAGGTTAGTTGGCTTCATCTATTATCATTGGTGAGATGAAGCTCAATTCTTTAGAAAAGGAAGTTATCGGGAGAAATAAGCCATGGTCTAAAGGCCATTAAAACCACCTCTCTAAGGAATGGGAAAAGTACTGGATTAATTAAAGCAAATACCTTTTACAAATGAAAGAAGTTCTTCTTCTGCCATCAATAAAACCAATGCACTATTATTAAAACAAACAACAGAAAAAAACAAACAAAAAAACAAAAATCCTCTCTAACTTCGGTCACTCCTAGAGCCAATGTAAAATTTCCTGTTTCCAAGCATCTTAAGGTTTACTTGTCCCACCAGTCACTACTAATTTGTGGTGAAGATAAAAAGCATGAAGGAAGTAAAAAGCTGAAAACTACTGAGTAGACGGTGAAGGGAGAGAAGCAGGGTGAAGGGAAAAAACGAGGAAAAGAATGGGCAAATGTACAAACCAGGACAGAAAACCATTTTGAGGCAGACACAAGCAAGAAGAAAGTCAACCCAACTGGCTCAAAGTGGGTCAAGGTGTTTACTACCTTGAGTGTGTCTACCCAAACTACCATCTACTCTTTGGGTCCCATGCCTTCCTTAACAAGTGAAAGTGTATCTAAATGATGACTGTCTCTCCACCACAAACACTGCAGTGACCTGAATAGAGTGTCCCTCACCTCCTGGCCTGTAGACAACGTCATCCTCAGTGATGTAGGATGTTATCTCGCCAGTGTCTGTCCTTTCATAACGAGATTTTTTTTTCGGTGGTTTCTTTTTATTCTTCTTCGTGGACTCCTCTGTGGTGGCACTATTGTTGTCATTGTCCTCATCGTCACTATGGTCACTCTCAGCATAATTTTTGGCTCCTCCTTCCAAGGTACAGCTTCTGCGTGGCCTTGAATTCTCACTCTCTCTTGCTTTGTCTCTTTTATCTCTCTCTCGGTCCCGATCTCGGTCCCGGTCCTTCTCTTTGTCTTTGTCTTTGTCTTTGTCAGCTGTCATGATTCGCCACGTGCCTTCTTCTGTCCTCTCACGGCTAGGCCTCCGTGAAAGGTAGACAGTAAGCCTGGGCTTCAGTCTTCTGAATTTCTCACTCAATTCCAGGGAAAATCCAACCACTCCAACAACCCCAACGTTTCAAAATTGCTAGGAGAGGAAAAAAGAGAGAAATTGATTTTACTTTATCACTCTCTCATATTTTCTTCTTAAAATAATTTTTTGTTAAATGAATCTCTTACTCATGCTTAACTCTTAACAACTCATAAGCCATAGGAAAAAAGTACAAGTGATAAAAAATTTAAATATACACAGTTTTTGGCCTCAGCTAGCATATGGTTTGGGATTTTCTATCACACCAATAATAAAAAAATCTGTGAATGCCTAAGAATAAACTATGCTTTCTGTACACTGTTTTCTCCCTTGTAAGGAAAAGATGTACCCAGATAGACAACATGTAATGGGTACAATTTATACAAAGGTGATTCATAACCATAATATTAATTTAAAAGGGAAATAATCTACAGTAAAAACGCTTTTTACCTGAAAAAAAAAAAATATTTTGACTAGCCTTGGAAAATGTCTCAGGATGTCTCAGTGTTACTATCTTCTGAAGACTCTTTCTAGCCACTTCTCCAAATTTCCAGAGCTCCTTCCAAGAATAAACATAAGAGCTGACTCAAATACAAGTGACAATTCCAAAGCAAGATTCTTTTGCCTTCAATCACATTTGTTCACATCTTCTAAATCTACCCTTCTAGTTACCCTTCCAGGAAAAATGGTTTCTCTAAAGATGTATTATCTCTGCCTTAACAAAACATAACAGCTGCCAAAAACAACCTTCCATCTTTAGAGAATATTAGATGGTTTTTACATTCTTCCAAATTTCCACTATTAATAGCTTCCCTAATAAACTCCTCCCTAGAACTAAACCCAACAAGGAAAGCATGAAGTTGTTAAGAGTGATTCCCAAACTCCAACCCAACACAATTTTAATAAAAACTTTACAGGAAGGAAAATACTGTTTTGTTGACAAGTCAGTCTTGGAACAGTCATAATAACCAGTGATTTATCTTTTATCACCTTTCCCTGTATCTCATCTAATTTGTTTAACAATCTCTACCAAATAGTATTTATGTGCCAGGTGTTCAGAACTAAAGACACAATAATGAAAAAACTCATGGTCCTTGCCATCAATGCTGTAATGCAAGAGAGAAAGAGACAAATGATAAATATTAGAACCATCTGTTTCTCATGTTACTAGGGCCAGATAAGAAACAACATATGCAAACAAACAATAGATTGATCCTCTTTACTTTGGCAAACAAACAAATCAGTTTGCAATTATATGTCTCAGAAGCAGAGGAAATTCTTCGTGGTCGTGCCAAAACCATAAAGATGATCATATACTTTCTTCAAACATTACAGGTCAAACCTGATACCAGGAAAAAACCTACTCATGAGTACTTCGAATATCCACAGGCATTTAGAAAAATAAAAAATGTTAACAACAACCTTTGGGAGATAGATTGATGAAGAAGCAATAATGCTGACAATCTATAAGCAAAGTCAGAAAGATGAAAGCATACAGCACAGAGACTACTTCCTTGTACATAGGAAATATGCTTTCAGATAGGATTTTAATTTTCTAAACATATTTCAAGAAAATGAAAAATAATTCCGGTGCCTGAAAAATTTCCACCTAGATGAATCATATGTTAAAAAGACAGTAATAAACTCCCAAGTCCCTGTAGGCCACTGGTGTTAGCAACTGAAAATAGAGAAAGAGGAGTTCCCTGATGGTGTACTGGCTTGGGGCTTTGGCGTTGGCGCTGTCAGCGCTGCGGCCCAGGTTCAATTCCCAGTCAGGGAGCTACCCACATACCAAAAAGCAAAAAAAAAAAAAAAAAAAAAAAAAAAAAAAAAAAAAAAAAAAAAAAAAAAAAAAAAAAAAAAAAAAAAAAAAAAAAAAAAAAAAAAAGAGAGAGAGAGAAAATAGAGAAAGAGACATTATTTTCTCCACCAGGCTGAAGTTTAGAGCATGAACAAGTCAATCATGCAAGAAAGAAAACCATCAGCTAACATGGTTAAAACATTCCTCTGACACTAAAAACATACCTGAATCTACTGGGAATCTAAAAAGAATAAGGAACTTAGGCTGAAAACCTCTCAGATGCAGTTCAGGATAGACATACTTCTGATAAATTTAAATAGATCATTCTCGAGGGTTAACAAGATAACTTCTCCAGAAAATTGTGTAAAAACATTATTTTAGCACTCAAAAAGGAAGAAGTAAGTCCAAATTGTGCATTAAACACTACTCCTTACAATATCACATAATGTGTTTCTATTTGCACAGAAATCTGAGTTGTGTTTGCAAAGAGTCAACAAGAAGGAAAAATTCAAGGAATAATAGAGAAGGTACTGACAAACGTGTGTGTGTGTGTGTGTGTGTGTGTGTGTGTGTGTGTGTGTCCCACTGTCAAATAACTAAGAACACTGGTAATCCAATGCAAGTCAATCCAATTACCATTTACATTTTATCTAATATATAGCTCGGTGAGGGTATATATTTTTTCTTCTGCATTCACTATAGTAATTATAATTTTTCTGAGCTTTATTGTACAATGACCAGTATACAACAATAAAGTGACATTTGAAAAAAGGGCCCAGAGAGGAACCAAATGGCACTGAGAAGGGTTATTGTCACTTCGATTCACTAGAAATGATCTATAAAGTAGACAATAAAACAATAGCATCTTTTTAATGACAAAGAACTTATACAAAGGAGGTCCCTGCCACCATTCCATTTGATCCTTTCTCTCCACAAGTCAGTGAACTGAACCAAATAGAAGTTACCATCCCCACTTTATACAGACTACAGAACGGAAACTAAGAAGAGATCGATCATTCACATGAGCCACACAACCAGTGATTCCAAGGTGGATCTTACAAAGGTGAACCCCATCAGACCTGTTTGTAACCCACTCCTCAGGTTACAATCCATGCTGGTAGAGTCACCAACTTTTCACAGGTGCCAGCTTTTCCCACATATATCCATGCTGGTAATTCAGAGAGACAGATTTAGGAAACACACTCACTTTGCCCTCTCCCTCCAAAAAAGATTGCTTTCCCAAGTAAGAAAGTAAAAAATATTGAAAGTATCTCTAATGATCCACTGTTCAACCCAGTTAAACAGGAAACAAGGTATGAGATATTTTAATTAACAAATAACAAAAAGAAAATCTAATCTAGAACATGTTTCAGTCACATCTTCATCTATTCATTGAACCAATGGAACCAATGTCTACTAACTGCCTACCGTATTACTGCTCCAAATGTGAGGAAAACAGCAAAGAACCACACACAAGCTTCCCTGCCCTTGTGGAGCTAATTTCTAGAGAGTAGAGAAAGATCACAAACAAAAGGACATAAAATTAAATCCTCGGTTAACATCATCTTCAATAGGTGCTTGAACCTGCAGCAAAACGATGCATAATGAAACCAATTTTACTACAGGCTAATTGATATAAACAAGAGTTAAGTTCCTATGGCATCTCATCAACACTGAAACAAAATGACAATGAATGGAACTACATTATTCGAGGATCTGCGATATATACACACACATACATAGTATACGAAAAGGTCTTAAATGGAGAATTCAATGAGAACAGGGGGTGAGGGCAGACTGCAATTTTAAACAATGGTTAAGGAAGGCCTCAATAAGATGGTTTTGCCCTGAGAGGGTTAGAGAGGGTTGCCATGAGGACCTACGAAGGGAGACCACTGCAGCATTGTGAAAAGCAAGTGCAAATGTCCAGAGGCAGGAGTGAGCCAGGCAGACTCAAGACACAAGAGGCCAGAGGGGCTGGAGTGGCACGAGGAAGAGGGAGAGTGGTCGGAGATGAGTTCAGAGAGGTAAAGGGGAGCTGGATCCTGCCAAACCTTACAGGCCAGAGATAAGGACTTTGGCCTTTCCTCAAGCATCATAATGTGACTAGAATGACACTTCAGATACTGCAGAAATCCATGCAGCAGAAAAAACATGAGCTGACTTTTGTTTAAGCTCATTCTGGCTGTTGGGGAAAAAACCTGAAGCAATGCAACATGAAGACTGGTGAGGGAGGAGGCTCATTTCAATAACCCAGGTAAGAGACAGACCAGGGTAGTAACCAGAAAGAATGAGAGAAGTCTAATTTTCTTATTTTCAAGATAAGAGTCAAACAGGATGCGCTGACAAAATGGAGGGTGCAGTGTGACAAATGAGTCAAGGACGACTCCAAGGGTTCTGACATGAGGAACTCAATGGATGAAACCGATATTAAGTTTTGGGGGAAAGATTAGGAGCTCAGGTATGAACATGTTAAGGTTAACAAGCCTATAAAAACCACATAAGGATTTTAAGTAGGCCGAGTCCAGGCTGGAGATATAATTTTAGTTTTTAATTTAAGTTTTTAAGGACATAAGATTGAGATCAACAAGTAAGTAAGTATAAACAGTTTCTCTGATAGAAAATTTAAAACCCACAAAAAAATGTATTACTCACACTTGAATGTAGAGGATATTCAAAAGACTTGCAAGTTACACATTTCCAAATCAGTACCCCTAGGACCCATAGGTTGTACTTCATCATTTTACCTTAATTGATAAAATCTGGTCTGCTAGCTTGTTTTATAATCTAATCAGGGTTAAAGACCTTCAACAGAGTCACTGATACAAAACTACTCTTCATTATTCAAGGTTACTTCCACCTCTACAAGTGGTGCCTCTTCAAAGCGAAGCCAACCACCACCCACAGACACCTCACATACTTACCAGAATGGATTCAGATAAAGTAGTACTAAAATTTTCCTCATGCTCTGAGTCCAAACCTCATTTAAGAAAACCACTTCCTGTCACTATTTAAGCAGTCCCAGGAAATTTGGCCCCATGATGCAACTGCAGGAACACTGGACTGAGAAGCTCAGCTCTAAGACTAAGTTCTTGGCACTGCCATGTGCTATACCGCCTTAGGCAACTCACTCTAACCTCTTGAATCAGTTTTACTGCTGTAAAATAAGGACAATAACTAGCTACTTCACAGAACTGCTATGAGAATTAAGTTCATTAAGTATACCATATGTAAATACACTTGCAGATTGTAAAGTGCTTTACAAATGTAAACTATCAATACCATACATATTTTAGACCAATAATATATTCTTATTATCTGCTACTGTAAATAATGCCCAGCAGTATACTGTGCTATACAAGATACATCATCCCTACCCTCAAGAACTTATCTATTTGGGGGCAAAGGAGTGGAGGAGTGTCCAATTGCACAATTCAGAACTAAATCATATAAAACTGACTACAAGATATTGAAAAATATCTCTTGGAATGTGTAAAACTAATTCATAAAAACTTGTCCCTCCCTGCTCAGTTACCAATCCTTGAGTTCTAATCATTTCAGTCTCTCAAGTCAGATTCTGTAGGACACTTGACGATCACATGGAATTCAGTCCAATTAACTATTCCTCATTCAACCACAGCAAGAAATATTTGTTTGTCAAATGCCCAACCACATACCAAGCATTTTGCTCAGTTCTTAGCGTTTACCAATCACAAATATTCCTGAATACGGGAATACCTCAGAGATATTGTGGGTTTGGTTCCAGATCACCACAGTAAAGCGAGTATCACAATAAAGTGAGTTGTAATCTTGTTGCTGGTTGAAGCCTTTCCTTCAATTTGTAAAAATCACAACATCTGTGAAGTGCAATAAAAGCGAGGTATGCCTGTATCTCTAAAATTTATCTATTACTCCAAGTGAAAAGTACCCTGCCTATTTCAAGCCACCATAATCATTAGTTTTTTAAGCCACCATCATCTTTCCCACAGATTAATACAACTGCCTTGTTAAATTTAACTAGTCTCTGTGACTGTAAACTTGTTTTTTGCCTCCTTCCAGTTCATGAAGCCAGCCAGCACTCTGACATTCCATCACTTTTTAAAAACAGTTTTAATGAGATAGTATTCACACACCATACACTTCACCATTTAAAGTACAATTCATGGACCAAAAATTACAAAAATCTTTATGTCTTGACTGCTCCTTCACCTATCCAATCCCACCTCCCTACTCCTGTGTACTCCAGCCACCTGAAAACACTCCTTCAGTCTCAGGAGCCCATCTGATTGAAGTACTCATCCTCTCCCCTTCATCTGCCTAACCTCTACTCACCCTCAGGGCTTCAGGCATTTCTGCATCCAACTCCAGGAAGCATCCTGGACCCACCCATAGTCCAGCCTCTCACTGTCCCATTCTGCCTGTACAGTGGCTCTAATCAATCTGTTGTTAACTTGTGTCACTTCTCCACTAACTGACAAGGACCATGGCTATCATATTCACTGAAACAACTCCCACTAAAGCAGGTTCAATCCACTAGCAAGTTTTCATTCTAGTGATCATTTGACTATTCAGCACCATGTGACAGGGTTGACCACAAAGCCTGCTCCGGGAAAGGCTTTCCCCTTTGGCTCTCCTGGCAAGGTCCTGTCCTGGGTCTAGCTAACTGCTCCTCTACCCACAGTGGACCAACCACTGTAGGAGTTTTTCAGAATGCTGTCCATAACCCTCTTTTTCCCTCCTAATCAATCTCATACATGTCTGTCAGCCCACAAGTACAACGTACACACACAAATCTGTGTGTCTACCAAAATTCTCCAGCAGAGCCAAATGCCTGTGAGCACTGCCCACCTTAGGTCTCCTCTTGGATATCTTGAAGGCACCTCAATATGTCCAAATCAAAGGCCCATTTTGGCCCCAAATTAGTCCCTCTTCTAGATGGTCTCTCTAGGTGACTAGTGCCACTGCCCATTCTATTATGGGATGCAATAGTGGCCTTTGTGTTATCAAAACAGAAGAAGGTGCAGAATGAATGCCCCTTAATCAGAAGTGGGTGTAATGCTTAGAGCAGCACTTCCTCAACTCCTTGAGAAGCTTTGGGTAAATATGAGAAAACTAAGATTGGTGGACAGGATTTATAAAAGGTGAGGTAAGTATCCAGGACAGCAAAACTCTAGGTTACAATTAACAACTAAATTAAAATTAAATAACACACAACACATAATCTTTTTATTTCAAGTAACAGTAAGAAATTACCAATGATGAGGTGCCCAAAGTTGGTTCTAAAATAAAAATCCTTCCTTCCTTTAAAGAATACACATTCATTCACACAAACAACTGCTTTCCTATATTGTCAAATCTGAAGTTTTTGCCAATTACATACAGAATTTTTTACTTTTGCACACTGCCTACAGTTGTCTCTCTTCTAACTAATGGGTGAAAGAAACCAGGGCTTCTCAACTGTGGCCTGATTAACATTTTCAGCCAGGTCATTCCTTGTTGGGAGGAGGAGGGGATGTTCCATGCATTATCCCTGGTCTCTACTCATGTAAATTGTATTAGCGCGACCTGCTGCTCCGAATCAGGACAATGAAATATATCTCCAAATAGTGCCACATATCCCCTGGGGAACAAAGCTGCTCATAGGTGAGAACCACTGTTTTAAACAAATGAAACTGTTTATTGCAAAGATTTCAAAGGGTTAAGCATCTATGTTGATTCGAAATTATGGTTCACCAATATGGAATCCATAAAGCTAACACCATTACAAAAAGTATAATGCAGCATATTCTTTGTTCTCTGAAATAAGCTGGACTAATTCAAAACATTGCCCGAAATAACAATTACACAGATGTGTGAAGCTGAATTTGGAAAACAGAAGAAAAACAAAATCTTGAAGTTTCCTGGCAAGCCCTGAAGGTTGTTAAGAGTGATATTACTCCTTGGTGACTTGCTCTGGTCATGGGGCCAAGTGGATGCTTCTGTTATCATAGAACTAAAGAGAAAACCTGGTGTCCACAATTCCAAGTACAGGGGAAACCAAATGCCAAGGAAACCAAGTCCCTGATGTGAAAGGGACTTGGTTTCACATCAGGGACTGATCATTCCTAAACTCACTTTCCCAAATTGAAAACCGAGAAAAAATGAATATAAAAAACCAAGCAGATGGATAAATAAAATATGGTGTATCTGTACAATAGAACATTATTCAGCAATAAAAAGAAAGGAACTACTGATACATGTTACAACATGAATGAACCTGGAAAACATTACGCTATGTGAAAAAAGCCAGTCATGAAAGACCACATATTATATGATCCCATTTATATGAAATGTCCAGAAAGGGCAAATCCATAGAGACAGAAAGCAAAATAGTGGTTCCTTAGGGGTTTGGAGAAGTGGATAGGGAGTGAATGCAATGGTTATAAGCATTTCTTTGCAGGGGTGGTAAAAATGTTCTAGTATTGATAGGGGTGATAATTGCACATATCTGTGAATATACTAAAAGCCATTAAATTGTACACTTTAAATTGGTAAATTATATGATATGTGAATTATACTTCAATAAGGCTGTTAAACATACACACAAACAGTAACACTACCAACTAATAAGAAAAAGCTCAAGCTTTGCTACAGTTTAAAAAAAACATACATACAAATGAAAAACATGTATATGGCTAGAAAATTCACAAGGGCAAGCTCTACCTCTGCAATCAAGAAAAATCATCTCTTAAAGCGATAAAATATAGCTAATTAAACACATAAAAGGAGAAATTTTACTTCATGTAATGCTAAGAATAAAAGAGAAATCTTCTTTGAACCACAGTAATTTTTAATATGCTGAAATACTTGGTCAGAGTTACTACCTCTTACATATTATGTTCAAAAGTAGGTAAGTCAGTCAGGGTTTCTTTCAGTTTGCAGAGCTCCAATATTAAAGTGATTTGCAACCATGGCATATCAGCTCTCAGCATTTGATGAAAGGAAATGACAGGGTGGATTTTATACTTAATTACACTTCACACATATATGGAAAACGAAAAGCATTCATAATACACTTCTCATTCATGGATACAAATGATATCAAGAGGAAAAGAGAGCCATAAAACTCACCACAGCAGTCCTTCTAAAAACAATAGAATCTGAGTCCTAGATGAAAAGGAGAAGTAGTTCTGACTAAAAGCAAAAGTCTAAGCCAAAACTCAACTTGCCATTTTCTATTCTGAGGTATTCTAACTGGGTGTGATTCTCTCTAGGTTGACCAAATGTATTACCCTGCCATCTTTGCTAACCTAATGTCACTGAAAGAGAAAAGCATTAAGAGTCACTAGAACTATTCAATTCCAGATGCCAGCAACTAGTGAGTGACCAGGGTGAGGGTACAGGGATTCCCAGAGACTGAACCATACCATTTAAATGTTGTAGCTGTCACACTGATCATCAAATAAACATCAATATCCAGAGCAGAGTTCCTGTCAATTCTTCCATTAATTCAACAAATATTTATTGAGCACCTACTAGGTGGCAAGCACAGCCCTAGCAAGTATAGATGCATACATGGCCAGAATACACACAACCTCTAACCCAAGGAAGCTTACAGTTTAGTGAGGGAGGGAGCAGACAATAAACAAATAAGTACATAGTATATGAGCCAGTGATAAGTGCTATGGAGGAAAATTCAGCTGAGCAAAGGGGATGGAAGAATTTATTTAAGGTAATCACTGATAAGGAGTCATTTAACCTAAAGGAAGTAAGGGGGTAAGGTTGTGTGGTTATCTGGGGGGAAAGCATTCCAGGCAGAGAGGAAAGCAAGTACAAAGACCTGAGACGACAGAAGCATGCCTGGCATAACCAAACAACAGCAAAAGGCTGAAGCAGTGATGGCAAAGAAGAAAGTCGGAGAGATAAGGAGGGAGCAGGGGGGCATTTACTGAAAAAAAGAGAAAAGCCATTGTAGGGTTTTGCATGGAGAATTAACAACACACTCCATCTGGCTGCTGTAGGAGGCAAGGCAGTGGTAGTACAGGTGGTAAGAAGTGGTAGGACTGTGGATAGGTTCCACAAGCAGAGCCATCAGAATCTGGGGTCAGACTGTGACATTTTAAGATGAAGGGGAGCGTCAAAGAAGAGGCCGAGATTTGGGCCCAAGCAACTGGAAGAACAGAGTTGTCATTTACTGATACAAGAAGGAAAATCCTGAGAATTCTGCAACATGTTAAGTTTGAGATGCCTAGTAGATACCCAAGTAGTAGAGAGGTCAGGAAGCTCTGGGTTAGATAAAAATCTAGGAGTCCTCATCATACAGAGTATCAACAATCATAAGACTCGACAGTATTAAAACAAATTAACCTGGATGAAATATTAAAGGTGGCAAGAGAATACTTTGAAGCAAATAAGGTCTGAGGGACAGGCCAAATAAGTTGGTTAACTGCCAGCGGTGCTGCCAGGACAGTGGAAAGACTATTATCAGTCAGGACCCTGTTCTGAAAATCCTGAGATGAAAATGATACACTGTTTTATTTAAAGAGATGCCCTCTACATAAGTAACAGTTTCCTGTAGACAAATTCCATATTAATGATTTTACCAAATGCTGCATTTAATAAAATCCAGGCTACTATATTTTTGGATTTTTTCCATTCTAGAAAGACACGTAAGATAGGAACCCCACCTCCCATGTTTCAAGGAAATACACCAGCTGTCCAAATGAAAACTGGGGGAAGGGTGCTGGGAAGCCCTGTGGTGAAAAATTCTTACACTGAAAATTAATTTAAAAAAAAAAAAAAAAAAAGACCTATTGGATTTTTAAAAACAGTTTTCCTCAGTAACATGTTTGAGGTCCTTAATTAAACGCGGTAGGGAGTTCCCTGATGGTGTAGTGGCTTAAGGCTTCCGCGCTGGCGCTGTCAGCGCTGCGGCCTGGGTTCGATTCCCAGCCAGGGAGCTACCCACATACCAAAAAGCAATCAATCAATCAATCAATAAATAAATAAATAAACGCTGTAAGGTCCACATGAAAAAAAAAGGGAGACATGTAGTGAATATGAATTCAGAACTCAATTCCAAAAAAATGAGATTAATAGGCTCACTAGTAATCACTGGTGTCGTGATTTAAAGCCTAAAGAATTAAGTCAAACAGAAGGGGGAAAGGCATATTGTTTTCAAATCCCTGACAAAAAGGTTTAACTGGATTCAAAAATCTACCAGGGTGCCAAAAACATGTATACACATTTTAAGAGATGTTATCTGTGTATTATTTTTCGAAGTTGAATTAAATTACAGTAGCAACGTATGGTATGATGTTTGCTCAAAAGATGGCGTTAATCACACGAATGCCTGTAGTGTCACCATGCTGTTGGCAGGGCAGCCAAAGAAAATGGCGGCAGCACGGATGTCATTGGAGGAGCGAAAGACCATTTGTCAGGACAATGGACAGGATAAAGAGGTGTGGCTGAGTTTCCCCCATGTTCTCCTGACGTAACATCCTTTGACTTCTATGTGTGGGGGACCTTTAAAGGATGTGGTGTTCCACAGAAAACCAGCTACACTGGTGGGACTTTGGGAAGAAACTGAAACAGCATGTGCGGTGACACAAGTGGACACTTTGGTCAGTGCTGCTCAAGCAGCAGTTCGCCGTGATCAGAACTATGGTGACCACTTTGAGCACCTCTGGTAATTGCAGAAGTTAAACGTGAACTTTTGTTGTCATTACAATTTTAATAGTTTTTTCCTTCCTTAAAATACGTATACAGCTTTTGGCACCCTCTGTTATGTGCATTATTAAATAATTACAATTATATTCATCAATAAAAGAGTAAAGTGGCTAGATTTAAAGAATACTCATACTCTGGAAATGTAACAAGATCAAATTACCAAATTCTTGCTAATGACAGGAAAGATGTTTGCAGCAACTAGAGAAAATGCAATATTCTTCTATCATTTGCCACCTATTCCTGTATGAACAAACTTTTTCATGAATGGTTATCTTCAAGAATTTGAAAATATGTTCATCAAAAAGTCTTCATCAGGGGGAGTTCCCTGGTAGGGTAGTGGCTAGGCTTCGGTGCTCTGAACGCTGCGGCCTGGGTTCGATTCCCAGCCAGGGAGCTACCCACCCCACACCCCCCGCAAAAAAAAAAGTCTTCATCAGAATGGAATGTAGTCTTTGACACCTAGAAGCTGATATGAAGCATAATTGAATATTCCATTAGAAATTTTTAGGACACTTTATGAGTATTTTAGGCAAATTCAAACTTTATCACCGCCCCTCACTGTATTGCCTGTCTTACAGTATTAGAGAATATGCAATAAATTTTTCACAGAGTCTCATATAAACACTCCCAAAACTGCCTCCAGTTTGCCCAGTATGCTACACAAATACCATCTTCGACATACATGCAACGATAAGAAGCACAAACTCCAGGTAATCTTGGACACTGCAAATGCATTCCATAATTGACTGCGATTCCCCATACTTGCTGACACCAAATGACTGATTACATTAACATTCAGAGTAGGAAGAGTCATAAAAGGAGGGGAGGAGTCACCACCCAGTAAAAAAGTCTAGATTTCTACATCAGGATGTTACATATATTTATCTAGCTGCTATAATTCCTCAGAAATGAAGGAATTATAGTGCTGACTTTTTCTCAGCACTAAAGTCTGTCCGTGACCAGGAATAGTGGCGAAGAGCAAGAAGGTGAAAAACACAACAGTCAAATCTGTGGGCACTAATAAGGAAGCACAGGACAGCACAGACCTACAGTATGTCACCTAAAGTTCCTACTAGGGGTGTCATCAGTAACCTCTCTAGTTTTACTCAGCTTCAGATATCCTGGCTTCTGGCCCCAGTGTGTTAATCCCATTGTACTTCAGTTTTCAGAGTCCTCTCACAAAATGTGCTTAAGAATATCCTTAAGAATGTGCTTAAAAATATGCCAGCACCCTTTGACCAGGTGTTTACACAAAAAAATCTTTTGTACCATTTGCTCAAGGTAAAATATCAATTCTATCTACTATTTAAAAAAACAAAACCTGTAGTATAGATATAATCAGCCTTAAGTAGAATAAACTCACATGGAGAGTAGAGGTATTTTTTTCATTTTCACCCTCTTGATAAGAGAAACAGCCATACATTTAAGAATAAAATAGCCCCTATTATTACATAGCAACTTACATAGTTTATTACAACATGCATTAGTTTAGAGAATGATATAACGGTCCCGCATCACAAATAATATACCCTAGTCCTGCTCCGTACATTCTCTAACAAAAAGTGCATTTACCTCTGGGACCAGGTCCACCTGGAATGAAAGAGAGTGCCCTCAAGTCTCCATCAGGGGTTTCCAATATAAATATGGCACCTCTCTAAAGCAAGTGTCTATAAAAATCTTGAGGAAAAGATCATTACTGAGAAACCCATTAATTTCTGAAACAAATAAAGGGCTCCAAAACATGTGCCAAAATTAAAGAAACTGATTATCACTTTTTAAAAATGGGATGAGAAAGCTCAATGCTATAGTTCCTACTAAAACATACCCAAATTAAATTTATAGCATTACAATTTAAAATGCAAATTTTATTAAATAACATGTGCAAAAGTTGTGGCTTTTCCCACAGACCAGTGGCCTAAGAGAGGCCTCATCTTGACATTTATAAATTAGTAACATAGCCCTATTACTATCACTGGACTGAAAGAGAACCTTTTGATTTAAAGACTTGAACATTATCATCAGAAGGAAAGTAATAGAGAGAGAAAAAATAAGCTGTCTCCAGAGCTTTTCAAAATAAGCTTTCTAAAATATGAAAGCAACTGAACAGGCTCACACCTATGAACAGTAGCTGCGGTTAACAGTGAGGAGGACTGAAGAAGGCAGAGACGGCATTTCTTCCAGAAGCAAGTAACTCTGCTAACAAGACTGGTATTGATCATGTGTTGGCAGGCTTAATCAATACCACACAGGTATTCTTTTCTAAGCTTTCATCTCATATAGTGGAAGATAAAAAGGTGGGAGAGCAATCACCAGATTAAATAAGGTCTGTATCCCAACTGTTCAAAGTCAAGTTCCCTTGACAAACATTCTCTATTTTGTTGTCATGGAAAAATTAAACCGACAGGCAAAACACTCATTCCATACTCCACAATCACAAATATCAAAATCTCAGTTTATTGCTTAATGTAAACACATATTGAAGAGTTCTAGTCTCTAGCCACCTTTAAGAACACCTGGAAAATGCAAGCAAGGCAATATTCAACCTAGAGAACATAAATCTCAAAAGCAAGTGACAAATGCAATCTGGAAGGCTGAAATGTAAATAGAGCATACAGTTACAATAGCATTCTCAAAAGAAATCCTCCTTCTCACTTCAGAAAACAGAGAAATTTGTTCTCAAATGTTTTCAGTGGAACAAACTGGCACTTCTGATTAGAGTGTATTTTGATCCAATCTATGGGACCTGGGGGAATGCACAGATTCCTTTCTTTCCTCTCCTCCCTGCTTTATCTTGCAACTTGCAAACTGACCAACAATATGACTACCTACCTAGAGATGTGTGCCATTTTAAGCAAATGAAATTTACAGTTTTGGGGTTGTTTTAACCAACTGGATATGGCGTACTGTTTCTTCCCTATAGGTCTGTCACTTTTGATTTTTTTAAACAAATGATAGGATGTGAACAGGTAATAAGTATTTTTTTTAATATTGCAGAATTTTAGAATTGTATTAAAAAAAAAAAGGCAGTAATAGTGAAAGGCAGCTTTTCCCACCAATGAAAAGCCCATGAGGTCCCCAATAATAGAGACGAAATTGTTTAAGCATTCTGAGAGCCTTATTACCACATCTACAACAATCCTGCTCTCTGCCAGGATCATGAACAGTAGGGTACATGTTAGGGTGATACCATTATTAACCTTTCAAATATATTTTTTAAAGGCTTGGTAATCAACCAGATGGGAATAAAAAATAGAGAACTGAAGATAACGTCAGGGCTTATATCTCCAGTTTTTATAATGGGGTGGGGGTGGGAGTGGGAGTGGAATGAACATAACTCCATAGAGAAGAGATTTTTAATTTTGGGAAGTGTGTAGTTTCAGCTATTACAGAGCCATCCAGTCTGAGGTACCTACTAGACAGCTCAGGAGAAAGAACAAACCAAGGACATGGCCTTGGGAGTCATCAACATAAAGTCCCTCTTTGGACTTTAGTATCTATGGATACTCAATGAAGTAACTCAGGGAAGAGCATTAGATGAAGACTATAGAACTAAACTTAAACACCACAAGCATTTTCCAATTCAAATGCCTTACCAAACACACACACACACAAACAAAACAAAAAAACACTGGCGGTCCTATGACAGGCAGCCCAAAACCAACAACCGCAACAATAAAATTTCTGTGTAAAGTGCAGGACATACTGCTTATAAATACTCTCAAAGTTTACATACCTATTCTTATATTAAAGGGTCTTAAAAAGCCTGTGGGTAAGAAAATGGTTCAACAAGTTATTACCAACAGAACCAAATATCCAGAGCATGCTGCCCAGTGTAATTCATATTCACTTGGCCAAACTTGTAATAGAAATAATCGATGCCAACTCTCATTCTTCCTTAAAACAAGAGTATGTGAGTTATGGACAAGAGTAACAGAAACTCTACAACTTAACTGCACTTAACTAATCTTAGGATCTCTTGGTAGGAATCTGTCTGACTCCCCAAATACCTGTCACACCAACATGTGCCTTAACCACTGATCAGTTTTAGAAAAGTAATCCCAACTATTCAACTGGTCATTTTCTTCACATGTTAGAAACCAACAACAGCAAATCAAACCACAGAACTGTATACAGAATGATACACTTCACAAAACATTCTTAGGTGGCAAGCTGAAGGACTAAATAATGCAAATCAGGTGTATTTTTACAAGAGGAGAGGGGAAGGAGAAAGAGGGAGGAATGGCAAGAGGGGGAGGGGGAATAAATATCAGTCAGTCAGCAAAACGGGAGAGAAATCAACTCCATCAATTGGGACATTAAATTAAAATGTTAGCAAACAGGGAGTTCCCTGATGGTGTAGCGGCTTAAGGCTTCGGCGCTGGTGCTGTCAGTGCTGCTGCCTGGGTTCGATTCCCAGCCAGGGAGCTACCCACATACCAAAAAGCAAAAAAAATAAAAATAAATAAATAAAATGTTAGCCAACAAAAGGAGACTATCAGGAACTGAAGAGAAAAGAGCTCCCGCCAGAAGCCTAAAAACAACCCCAGGATGCCAAGGCAGTGGGAGTACGCCCGGCCTCAGTGTACCTTAGCCGCAACCCAGAGTCCAAGAGGCAGAACCACTGTATGGTTTAGCTGACACCAACAAGTCAAAGTGATGAGCACCACATAACAGGCTGGAGATAAAGGCAAGCAAATAGATATTACTACTCATTCACTATCTTGAACCACATAAATTTGGAGGAAAATATTTGGGAAATACTATCAATCTTTTTCTCCATTTCCAATGCCCTCATCTATCTTGAACCTCAATTCTCACTCTCTATAAACACAAATGACACTTACCTTTTGTCTCAATTTTGAATAGCCTCAGTCAAGAACATTCAAGGAATGCATGAAGTGGGTCAAAACAGTCAGGGGATGTAATGGAATGGCATGGTGACTAGAGTTAATACTATATTATATATTTGGAAGTTGCTAAAAAGTAGATCTTGTAAATTCTCATAAGAAAAACCATGAACAACTGTGTGGTGATGGATATTGACTAGACTTATTGTAATGGTTATTTTGCAAAATATACAAATATCGTATCATTATGTTGTACAATTAATATTATGTCTTGTGTCAACTCTCTTTTTTTATTTTTATTTTTAAAAAGAACTTTCAAGGAAAGACTACATGAGGTCCAATTTCCTTCTTCACAAAAATGCCTTTCCAGTCCTTACTATATAATTGTGTTCCCACACAACTTTCCAACAAAAGCCCTCTATATGTGTCCCCTACACTTGGGCTTACTTTTCACCTTTGCTCAGACTGCTTTTACTGCTAGCTAATAAGCATTAGTTGAATAACTGATCATTCACGTCTACTCCAAGCCCCTACACATTGTCTAAGTAATCCTTGATGCCTCCAAATCATGCCATGCCATTCTTGCCCTCTTTAATTCTTTTTGCAATCATAGTCTATATTTTATAGCTTAACTTTTTAACATACATTACTAATGTAAAATACCTTAGTATTTGCTAACTCATAATTTTCATATGTAATATCTCATCCATCTCTGTAAGTACAGAAACACTTGCTAGCTTCATAACTGTGGGCAAGTCAATTTCTCTGTCTAAAGTTTGGTTTCTTCATTTATGAAATGAAGATAATATAACAGAGTTGTTGTGAGGAATAAGTAAGATAACCCTTTTAAAGTACCACTCTGTACAATGCCTAGCATACATGATGTTCAACAAGTGTCAGTTAACACTGATGATAAGAGACCATATTCTACACACCCTCAGACTCCCCCCAGCATAGAAAAACAAAATGAACATTCTGCAGAAGACAGTTTGTTAGCATACATCCAGCTGATCCTAGAAATGTTTGGTTTGTATTACTCGATGGGAAGAGCTGTCAATTCTCAGAAAAGCTTGCTCAGACTCCTCAAACCCCCCCAAAGGGCTCTCATCCCTCTGGGAACCTGTTTTCCTCATGCCAACCCTACTCTAGTAATATAAGCATGGTCTCCTACTTTCTACTTAGATACCTGAGAGTAAGGACTGTGCCATGTTTAACTTTGAAAACAATAAAATATTTGATGAACAAAATCCATTTATTAGACTTCACTGTTCACTAACAAACTTTCCTCTTATAATCAGAATACAGATTCTTACAGCAGAATACAGTTTCATTAATGTTTTTCTTAAGTCCATTAAAACAGGCTACCTTTGGGTTTTTTGTTTTAAAATTAAATTGTAACTCTCTCCATGTCACACACTAATAGTGCCTTTATACTCCTCTTTTCATTCCAACTTTCTCTAAAAGAAACTAAAGAAATCAAATAACACAGTCACAAAATTATAACATGTCTGTATGAGAGAATGCCCTCGATACTGTTCATGCTGTCCATATGGTAGCCATTAGCCACAGGTGACTATTCAAATTAATTAAAATTCAGTAAAATGGAAATTTCATTTCCTTAGTCATGCCAGCCATATTTCAAGTACTTGCCAATCAGTCACATGTGGCTAACAGCTACCACATAGTGCAGATAATGAACATTTCCAAATCACAGAAAGTTCTGTGAGACAGTAATAATCTAGATCTAAACATATATAAATAAAAACATTAAGAATTCCATTTTATCAGTAAGCCACTCCCTTTTAACCAATTCAATCAGCTTTAAGTACAAGAATATGCATAAATGTGAACCCCGGGGTTTTCTGACTCTCACAAAGACAATAATTCTTAAGTAGACTGAGAGAGTCTCATGGCAATTGAAGGCTTTATTCTTCCATTCTTTAGCAATTTATACAGCCTGACCTGAGGAAAAAGAGCAAGAAAGCATCTATCTCCAGTGCAGCTTTTATCCAACATAGTCGTACCTGCCAATTTCAGAAGCACACGTTCCATTATCTTACACCATCAGCACCCCTCCACTCTAAGTTACTCTTTCCACACTCATCTCCTCTAACTCACTCCACATAGTATGCCTTCACCCTAAGATCAGAACCTAGAGTCTCTGGAAGATAGGCTGTGTGTCATGGCAGTATGGATAAAATAAGAAGTCTGCCCTCTCAAAGGATTTTTCCAATCCTGTACGACTGCTGAGTGATATGTGGGAGGCTGCACCTTTTTCTTCAGAAGAAAAATAAAACCCCAACTTCTGCAAAGATGGTAAGTTACTTCTGTATTTATAACACAAGTTGACAGGCAGAGTTCTGTTTTTCTACGAAACTAAGGCTTTTAGGAACACATGTTTTCAATCACTTATTTCTCAATAAAGACTGAAATATCTCAAAGCATTGACTGAGCACTTGGCTAGCCTTATCCGCCACATGTGTCGGTTATCACAGGCTGCTTACACACACAAAGACAGGCAAAAGGCAGGGCTCACAACTTTGGGCAAGGGCTATTTTAATAAAATTCCTCTCTAAAATGTGAACCATAAGTATCTTTTCATAATGCTATACCACTGTACTGGCTTTAAAACAATCATCAAGGAAACTTGCTTTCTGAGTGACGCATGGAGTGGGGGCTGTTACACCAAGGGTGTGTGGTAAGGATTTATTTAACATGTTGGAAGAATGGCAGTCATATAACATCAACACTCCTTTCACAGAGATGTGGGGGAAAGTGGGGAAAGCCAGATCAACTTGTTCAGTGATAATAATTCTAGTTTTGTTTTGTTTTTTTATCATTATTTCATTACAAGAACAAAGGAAGAAAAAAAAATCCCTGAGTGTATGTACGGCTTGCATTTCTCTGGAGCATTTCCCTTTTTTCTTTTTTACCCTACAAGTCCCAGGTACCAATGATCTCTGAGGGGAAAGGTCAGCTATCTGCCATGAGAGGTAGTCAAGTTGTGAGCCAACTATTCCTTTCCATCAAAGAGCTGCCAAATCTGAAACAGCAAGCAAAAGTAGGGCAGGGGTCTAGAAAGCAATTTCTACCCAGGGAATTCTGGCTGGAACGCAAAGGATTTCATAGAAAATGTCTCCAAAAGAACTCTGACAACTGTATGCTGCTGAAGGAGCAACTGACGCACAAGAGCATAAAGTCGTATGGATAAAGGGGGGTTGGGAGGGATAAGGCAGCTGGAGGAGGAGTCTGAAAAAAAATCTCAGATCTTAAGGCCTGAGAATTAGAATTGGAGCCTTCAACATAAAAAGCAGAGAGAGATTGTGTAATATAACATCTATGCTTAAATGAGTCCCTGGGAGAACAGAAAGCACTCAGCTAGGATTAAAAAAAAGAGAGAGAATTACATATACTGCCTTAGTTTCCCACTGGAGTGTAAAAAAATTTACCAATTTAGACATGTGAGAACACACTTTCATTGTTCACATTCAGCTCAAATTGGGGACTGCAAACACTGTAACCATGAAAAGGATACAAGTAAATAAAAAATAGTAGAAAACTGTTCCCCATTAATATGGGTCAATTTTGCAGGAATACATATCAAGAAAGCATTACCATGTGTCCACAAATGATAAATACAGGTCAAAATTTCCAAGAGCTTAACCATCTGAGTGGGTGGCCAGAGAAAAAGTCATAGAAAAGAATGTAAAACCAAAGAGAAAATGGAAATTCAAAAATTTATAATATAATTTTAAGCACCAAGAAACAGAAATGCGAAAAATTGGGAGGGAAGGCAAACTTCCTGGGCTATGAAAACCACTTGTTTCTTCTAACTTAAAAAAAAGCTAGCAAAAATCACCCAGAAAGAAAAACAAATGGGGGGAGGAGGGGAAGAAGGGGAGGAACAGCAAGAGATGTATAAGCAACAATAAATAAATAAGCTACCCTCCTATCAAATAGCTCTTATAATAATGCAAGCACTTCCAAATCAAATCAGATATGAATTTTATAAAAAAATAAATTATAAGGATCTCATAGATCACTGTTCATACACTTAATTAGTTACAGTAACCTAGAAGTCTTTTTAATATTTTTGTTAGGTGCTTTGAAAATGAAGTTTTGGAAGCTACATCTTACCCATCTTCAAAGGTAAGACAACTAGCGCTTTAGTTGAGCTAAGCTTTAATTTCTACAGCAAATATTTGACTTCAGAATATCTAACACTGTAGCAAAGTGCAAATATTTACTTAGCTTAATCATTCTCTATATTATTTTACTTGCCCTGTAAATATGAAATGTGAGGTGAAACCTAAAATCATTAATGCTTAAATTCAGCTGCAGATTAAAAATGCTATTAAATAAATTTGAGATTGGGTAACACTTTGAGTTCTGCATCACAGGCCTTCTATTAAGTAAAGACAATAAAATGTAATTTATCTATACTATAGACCACTACAGCAGAAATTATCTGAAATACATACTCATATAAACAGATTTTTACAGATCCCAATAAAAATAAAATGCAGTCTGTAGTTGGAATTTTCAGGATAGCATTAAGGAAGCAGAACAGGAATGGGAGACAAATTGATTATTTTACATCCTAATATTCATACTGAAAGATTTGGGCAAATATAGCATCTCAACTTGGTTCTAGGTTTGAGAGGTAGGCACTTAAGTATAGTAAACGTTACAACCAAAAAAAAAAATATATATATATATATATATATTTTTGTATACTCTACTCTCATTTCAGCATAATCATGCAAAGCCCTAAAGAGACTTGGAGCTTATTTTGATCACAACTCAATTTACTCTGAATCCTGGACTATTCTGGCTAAGGGACAAAGATTTCTGCCCTCCTCTCCTCCAAGCTGTCCTTTGTACTGTAGCTCTGTCATACTAAGAAATTAAGACTGTTTATGCACATGTGAAATGAGGACATGAGGACTTGTTCCTTTCTATATTATACTATAAACTGTCTATAACAAAGTCAGACTCTATAGTCTTCATAACTGCATGACTAATAATTGCAAGTAAATGACATTCTACTTCCTTTATAACAGCTAAGGAATATAACAATAAATTCTTCACATTTCAACATAAATCTTGCTATCAAAAACACAGCCCTTGAAATTTCTTCTGAAACTGCACAGCTAGTTTTTGTTCTGGGCACTATGAAAATTTTATGTGGTTTCTTGGGGGGTTTGTTTAAGTGAAACTTTCCTATGTGTATTTTTGTTGTTGTACTGACTTTAATAATTTGTCCCACTGAATATAACCTACCATGAACTTTCTCAAAATGATTGTGATCACATCCTGTTTTATAAGTATACTTCCTGGTTTCTTTAAGGTTAAAATGTTCACTATGTATTGACAATATGCCTTCTCATGTACAGATAATGAAAATTAATATTACCTACAAAACAAAGACAAGAGCATACTAACTCACTAATGTCTCCACATCCAGAACGTGAGGCATGTAAAGATTGTTTAAGAAAAATGCTGACTCTAGTAATATAACCTAGGATAAAAATTACAGAGGCAAGTCATGACACATTTCACAGGCACACCAGCCTCAATCAGGTTTTTTGAACCAAGCTTTTATTAGAAATTATTCTTTCACATGCCTTAATTCAATCCAAAGAACAACTGAGAATCTGAATCTCAGGACGACAACAGATTCAAAAGTGGGAAATAAAACTACTTGATGCTATGATTTGGTAGAATGAGCACTGGTGAAGCCCAAAAACACCAATCAAAAATTAGGCTCTATTATTTACCATCTCTGAGTCTCACATTCTTCGCCTAAAAAAAAAAAAAATAGACTCCAAAATTCTATTACAGTGATTCACCAAAATTCAATTGAAAAATTTTATAAACCAAATATAACAAAAATGTTACAAATTATCAATATTTTAGGTGCGGAATGACTGTAAGAACACCAAAGTTTGAACATTCAAATAGAAGGAGGCATGGGGGCACACTCAAGCCAAGTGACATCCCCCACCGTAGGCAGCATTTCCATTTCCATCATTCTACATACAACTCAGTACCACACTGTTACCTCTGCTCTCTCATTTTTTTCTTCCCCTACACTCACTCTTCACTTTTTCCCAAATTCTCTGCTTGAGAGTGGCACCAAAGGCACTACTTAGATCTAAGGATTCTAGTTAAGGATTAGAGAAATTAAATTGCTGAACCATGCTAAAGAGAAAAAAGCAGAAGGGGGACACCTTTCCACAAACCTTTTCAGTGACACACTGAAACTCTACAACTGTGTGCTGCAGACTGCCTCAGGAAAAACATCCCCAGAATTACTGGCATGGCTTTTGACAAGACTATCAATAAAAGCATAAAACACTGTGAACAGCGCTGCGATGAACACTGGGGTACATAAGTCTTTGCGGACAAAGGTTTTCAAGTTCTTTGGGTAGATCCCCAGAAGGGGGATTGCTGGGTCAAATGGTAGCTCCATTCCCAATTTTCTGAGGAACCCCCACACTGCCTTCCACAGTGGTTGTACCAGTTTGCACTCCCACCAGCAGTGTACCAGAGTTCCTTTTTCTCCACATCCTCTCCAGCAC